>CM076573.1:663344248-663493553 GCA_034641835.2 Pinus albicaulis | reverse complement strand
GCCTTGTGTGAAATGGATCTGTCACCATTTACTCCAAAGTAGCATAAACAAAATGATTGAACTTGTTTGATCTATTCCCTCGTTCGAATCCTTTGATCTTACAGGTTAACGAATTAGTGTGACAATGGTGATGCTACGGTAGCACACCAACTCCTGCATTGCCTTGTGTGAAATGGATCTGTCGTTATTTATGCCTTCTTCTTCATGCCCATATAGAAATGAAACTTCCATCTATAAATACAGCAAACATACCCGTCTGCATATACCCTTAGTTTTGCACATTAATTCTTATCATCTTCATTTTTATGGTTATCCTCCTACTCCCACCTCTGCTCTGGTTGCAGCAACAATTAAACAATGGTGGATGAATAAAGCGAAGAGTAGAGAAGTTTCAGCAGGTGCCAACGTGCAGGGCAACCTAAACCAATGTTCACAATTGGATATAGACAAACTCAAACTACACAATGTTCTCACATGGAACGACATGATTGCAGATTATGTAAAGAATGGGTTCTGCGGCAAAGCGTTGAAAATGTATTTTCAAATGCAGCACACAGGCATAAAACCGGACAAGATGGTATTTATCTCTGTAATCAATGCATGTGGACGCCTATCAGATCTGCAAGCAGGAAAAAAGATTCACGAAGATGTCATCACAAAGGGATTTGCGTCGGATGTCTTCGTGGGTACCGTGCTTGTGTCAATGTATGTCAAGTGCCAGAGTTTAGATAATGCACGACAAGTGTTTGACAGGATGCCTGAACGAGATGTTGTCTCATGGAATGCTATCATCGCTGGTTTTTCTCAGAATGGACAACCCCATGAATCATTGTCATACTTCAACGAAATGCAAGTGCGGGGAATGAAGCCCAATTCCATTACCATTATTAGTGCTCTGTCTTCATGTGCTCATCTATTGGCTCTGCCACAAGGTAAGCAGATCCATGGTTATGTGATAAGAAGTGGAATTGAATCTGTTGCTGTGAGCACAAGGTTTGTAGGCGTGTATGAAAAATGTGGGGATATTAATATTGCTACCAAATTGTTTGAAAGAAAGCCTAACCGGGATATTGTGTTAAGGAATGCGATCATTTCTGGTTATGCCCAGAACGACCACCCCCACGAAGCATTGGCATTTTTCTCTGAAATGCAAGTCCAGGGAGTAAAACCTGACCCAATTACCATGGTTAATGTTCTGCCTGCTTGTGCCCATTTATTGGCCTTGGAACAAGGTAAGAAGATCCATGGTTATGCAATAAG
This sequence comes from Pinus albicaulis, assembly GCA_034641835.2. Classification (NCBI taxonomy): domain Eukaryota; kingdom Viridiplantae; phylum Streptophyta; class Pinopsida; order Pinales; family Pinaceae; genus Pinus; species Pinus albicaulis. The sequence goes on along the minus strand of CM076573.1, from coordinate 663,492,293 downwards.
AAGTGGGTTTGATTCCGATGTATTTGTCGGAAATACATTAGTAGCCATGTATGCCAAATGTGGAGATGTTAACATTTCCCATAGATTGTTTGAAATAATGCCTGCACGAAATGTTGTGTCGTGGAATGCAATCATTGCTGGTTGTTCTCAAAATGCCCTTCCCCATGAAGCCTTAGCATTCTTCTATGAAATGCAATCTCTAGGCATAAAACCCAACTCAATCACTATGGTTAGTGTTTTTCCTGCATGTGCAGATATATTGGCTCTCGAACAAGGTAAGCATATCCATGGTTATGCAATAAGAAGTGGATTTGAATCTAATGTTGTTGTGGGAACTGGGCTTGTAGATATGTACACCAAATGTGGGAATGTTAACATTGCCTATAACTTATTTAAAAGAATGCCTAAAGAAAATGTTGTGTTATGGAATGCAATCATTGCTGGTTATTCTAGAAATGGTTATCCCCATGAAGCCATAACATTCTTCAATGAAATGCAAGTGTTGGGCATAAAACCAGATTCAGTCACCATGGTTATTGTCATGTCTGCATGTGCGCATTTATTGGCTATGGAACAAGGTAAACAGATGCATGGGTATGCAATAAGAAATGCATTTGAATATGATGTTGTCATGTCCAATGCAATTGTAGACATGTATGCCAAATGTGGGGTTGTTAGCTTTGCCCACAAATTGTTTGCAAGAATGCATAAACGGGATATTGAGTCATGGAATGCAATCATTGCTGGTTATTCCCAGAATGGCTATCTCAATGAAGCCTTGGCATTCTTGAATGAAATGAAAATCTAGGGCATAAAACCAAACTCAATGACCATGATCAGTATTCTGCCTGCATGTGCTAATTTTATTGCTCTACAACAAGGTAAGCAGATCCATGGCTATGCAATAAGAAGTGGATTTGAATCTGATGTTGTTGTGGGCAACGCACTTGTGGACATGTATGCCAAATGTGGGAACGTTAGCATTGCCCACAAGTTGTTTGAAAGAATGGCTGAACGAAATGTTGTGTCATGGAATGCCATCATTGCTGGTTATTCTCAGAATAGCCAACCCCATGAATCCTTGGCATTCTTTAACAAAATGCAAGCTCAAGGCACAAAGCCCAACTCAATAACCATTGTTAGTGTTCTGCCTGCCTGTGCAGATTTATTGGCTATAGATCAAGGTAAACAGATCCATGGTTTTCATTTCTGTTCTTTGATCCGAGACATATACAAGGGTATTAGTCTAATGACTACAAGGTCCTTGATATTTCAAGTTTATAATGCTTCGAGGAAAAGCCTTTTGGACTTTTCAACTAGGCCTATATTCTGTTGACCAGATCTTAGTGAATGAATATTCTTCTAGGTTGAGACTTTCCTTTAGAGTCTGTAGCAAATTCTGACCATAGGATTTGTTCAAAGAGATAGCTCGGTATCTTCAAATCAAAGGCAGCAATCGCAGACAATCTTCAGTGCTGATCATTACACAACCTTCAAGAGAATTTCAATCTTTGAAAGGACTGATGAGGAACTCAGACTTTTCTTCAGTGAAAGCTTATGGATGCCGCCTTTTAAATATTGAAATCAATCCCTTGTGTAAGATTAGTATAACATAGTGATGAAACATGAATTCCTTTGCTTTCAGCTTCAATTGATGTCTCTGGGCCTTCTCAATAATCATCATTTGCACCTTCTGTCCATAATTTCTAAAGCATTATGGATTTGAATTATCAAGAATTCGAGTCCCCTTTATATGAAACTTAATTTTCCCAGAATTTGAGGGTTTCATCCTTGATCAATCGTCCTGAGGACATCCTGATTCTCTCGGCTCCCCGCAGCTAGCTTCTGAGGCCTTTTCGGCCTAATACAGATTCGTACTGAGGCCTTTTAGCCTCTGAGAATTTTGGCCCTATTTTGAGGCCTCATATCTAGAATATTCAAAATAGAAACTTGGATGTAAGGTGGCTTTGAGTACTGCTAGGGAACACTTATTTTCTTAACACATATTAGTTGACTGAGGATTCTGTCTCCTTGAAAGCAAGAAGACTTGCCTAAGCTGCTCTTTCACGGTGAAAGCTTCAACCATGCTCTGATACCATGTTGATACAATGTTGATTCTTCATATGCCTTCTAAATTGATAATTACTTCTATTGATTTAATCCTTTTCATATTCAATTTCATCATTAAGCAATTATATAGAAGACGGAAACTTGACTTGCTCTTAATTTGATCCTTCGCTTGAACGGAAGTGATCCGAATTGCCTCTGAATTGATGAAGTCTAATGAGTATATATGGTGAATAGATGAAACTAAAGTGGTGTGTTTGAAGGGCCAGGCCAACTTCATCTTTTGGAGGACCGACTTAACATTTGGAGCCAAAAATTCAATTTTTAGAAATTTAAATTTTTGTCTTTTGAAGCCGACATGAAGAATATGTCTTATATTTATTGTTACATATATTTGAAGGGCTAAAACATTGATTATCAAAACCGACCATAGCTACAAATTTCACTATTGGGTTTCCTAGGTATATCTTCTTTTCTATGGTTTGAACTTTGATGTGTTTGTCTTCTGATTTATTTACGATGTGCATATTAAGTTAGGAAACTCAGTTTGCTGGGTTTTATGGAAATTTAACATGTGGAAGTTTGCGTTGAGACTTTTTCCATCTTGTTGCATCCCTGTACACGTTGTGGTGTGTCTTTCAGTCTCATTGGTGACTATCAGACAAGAATAAAGTCTATTTATCTATGATGGTTTACTACTATTGTGATAATGAGATCCCATTGAGACACACCGTATCCATCCCAATGTCATTCTACACTTAGGATCCTGATATATCTATGCTATTTATGCATGACTATGGAGACTATAATAGTGTTTATGGATGCAACCTTATCTTAAATTACCTCCATGTCTGCTTTTGTTTCTATTTTTGGTCTGATACAATCAGTGATGACTGCGATGATTATTTCTTGGTAGTGATTATTTTAGCATTTCTAATTGGAACATTACGTGTTTCCTTTTCAGTTGGATATCCCTCTTTATAATTTCTTCTTTTGTTTTCAGACACAACTGCTGAAAAATATTTTCGATCAGAAATATGGAGGATTGGAAGATTTGCTACTTGGAGAGCTTCAATTTTCGTTCATAGCTTTCTTGGTATGCACATCCACTTGAATGATCATTATCTGATAGGTTTTTAATTTAAAACAATTATCTCAACTGCAGAAAAACGTATACAGATGAATTTTTATTTGAAATTTTTAAAATGCAAATGGGTCAATCACTTAAAGCTTTTGGTCAATGGAAAGCTATTGTGTGCCTCCTCCTGAGTTGTGAGGAAGCAGTAAGTATTTTTATTTTACAGAGTACCAGAATTTTGTGATTTATTTTGAAATGTCAGTAACCAGGGCCAACTTTATATTCGCAAATATGTTGAAATTGGCCTTAATGAGATCTGACCCATGCAACAGAGTTATTAATAAGATTCCTTGAATCAATTTTGACCCTGTTATTGATATGTCCAAAAACTAATACAAGAGAAGGCTGTAACTTCTTGACTTCATAAGATTCATTTGTCTAATCACAGGATTAACACATTCTTTACTCCAAAAAACATATCTTAAGATGGCATGCCAAAATATTGTACAACTTTTGGATTCACGTGATAAGATGGGTTCAATTTATACGAACTAGGAAAAATTTGACTTGACTAAGTTATAATGGCATGGTTTGGTAAACTAATTGCATGAGTTGACCAAGGGTTGGGAATAGTGTTTGGCTCTATTGACTTGGAATGTTGGAACTACTGCCAAAGATTCTATGAGTTTCCAACATTGGACTTGACTGACCCAGACCTAGTCAGGTCAAAAATATGGTGTTTCTAGGGCAACTCATTGCTTTGGCCAGGGTCAATTTTTAAGGCTTGGTATGTTCTTCTACCTTGTCATTCATTTTTTTAGGAAATGAATTAGAGCTTTTTTTATTTTGCTTGGAATTAATAATTATAACATCCTAATGTGTGAGGGGAGTCTTTGAGCTTATTTATCTGGAAATAACAATCAAAGGGGTTGAGTGACATAATAGTATGACAGGAAAAATCATTCAAATTGGGTAAATATGTTGCCTTATCCCCATTATAACTGTAAGACCCCTTCTGGAACGTGTAAGGTAACTTGAAACACGAATAGCTTCCTATTTGTGAAGCTTCTTTTTAATTGAGCTAATTTATAACCATTTGGAGTTCCTACCATCTTCTTTTCCCAGGGATACTAATTTTTGCTAACCATTTTAGTCTATGCACTCTGTGTCTTGGAGCTAAAGGATATTACCTTGAAGTTTGAAACCTTGCAAGCAATAGTTTGATGGCTTCATTCGTTTGTCCCTGGAGTGCTGGAATTTGTGGTATGCTTAAGCTCTGAGACGTTCTTGTCTTCATTAAATTATCAACTTCATCACTCTAGTATGGATTTGGGTGCTTTTTTATGAATAATGACCTTCCATTTCTCAACCCTGTGCATGCTGATAAATCTTCCATAAATTTGTTGCAGGTCTTTCTCTTAGTAACTTTGTTGTGACCCCATATTCATGAATGAAACATTCAGATAAATTAGGCTTAGATCAGGGCATTTTTCTGGGATCTTTTTAGCAAGCTTTAGGATCCCATATTCAAGATGGGAATACTCCTGGATAGCTAGGGTATTGATAAATATAGGATCATGTTGTGGCAGACACTATTCAAGGAAATATGAGGGGAGCTAATACTTGACTTCTTCAAGCCAAAGATCCATCGTTATCCTCAAGTTCGTAAGTTCCAACGTTTCTGGGTCAAACATAGGAACAATTTTATGCTGGCCATGAACATCAGTGTTGCAGACAGGGAGCTGTTTTATATGAGAAATTAAAGCTACCCGAATATAATTTATAGTTAGGAGATGGAACTCCTTTGGAGATCAATTATCATACCTATGAACAATAAGAGACAAACCTGGAAATGATTTTGCTCACTGTGTAGTTAACCAATTATGGGTTTGCACGAGTCCTCTTGTTTTCCTAGATATTGGTTTGTTCTTTCAATATGAAAATACTATTCATCTTCAATAAGGATTCCTTCAACAAATGGAATGGACCTTTCTGCCTTTGTCTCATATGGTTCACAAAACAACTTGTTGATATGATCAACCTTCTTTTATTCCTCATCAGATTCCATGTCATAGACTCATATGTAGGATGACTATCAAAGGAAAAATATCAAATCTTGCACTGCTATGTTCAAATTTAATAGGCAATGTTGATTGGAGATGGACATAAATAAGTGTGCCAAAGTTTCTACCATATTCAAAATCACAGATAGTAGTGTTGGTATCTTGAGACTTAAGGGATCTTCAGGATTTCCCTTCATTTATGAGTGTCTTATTACTCTCATTCTCAGGAAAACTAGAACTACAGTCTAGTGCATTATCTCCATCTACGCTCAGGATTTTGTCATATGTTGGTTGAATTTCCATTTTCCAGTGTAGAAAAAAGGCATAGCATGATACCCATGTCATCAAGTGCTAAGTCTTCTAGGGTGATTGCAAGAGTGGTAGAAAGTTGTTTCCTACCCTCCTGCTGATATTCCTCCTCTGCATTTAGGACCTTTTCTCACACTATCAATCATCCAAATCATTCAATAAATTTAGCATATGCTAGGAAAGATGGAATTTCCTTGTATCTTTATAAGAAGAATTGGGTGATTACATGAACTAAGTAATGGTGTGGTTGGTCTTCAAAAGTAAAAATTCATTTTCTTTCAAGAGTCTGTTAGGGTCTCAATTGACCAAGCAAGACATGGCCTCCAAATATCCACTCCTCCTTCATAATAGTCCTAAAGTTCCATGTGAGGAATATCCAAGGTCTATTGAAACTTGAAGCAATGCCCTATGACCATTTATCTTTGTTGAAAATTTATCAAAGTATCCTTAATATACATTTTTCAATTTTAGTTCCTTAATCTCTGTATGACAATTCCCTTGCCGAGTGTTACAACAGTGGCAACATTCTCTGCAATTATTATTTGTTGTCGGAAGAATGAAGAAAAATGACTCAGATCCACATTCTCTTGTTTGCTTCTTTATGTTTATTGACTCTGGCAAAGACTCTTAAGAGACAGCTACCATTGTTGATTAAAGAGTCCAAAATAATAGAGATTTGTGTGACAGGATTGAGGGACTTGTCTAGAAGTGAATTAGCGTCAATATTGCAAATGGAAGACTTAAGCTTTCTAGGTTCTACCTATTCTTGAGCTGTAAGTTGATTTTCTTTCTGGGTTGCATTTACCATGTGTATTCCACCTTCTACATTCATGTGTTTTTGTTGAAGCACATCTTCTCTATCTAGATTGGTTGATGGGTTCAATGTATATGAACTGTGAACAATTTGACTTGACTAAGTTATAATGGCATGGTTTGGGAAACTAATTGCATGATTTGACCAAGGGTTGGGAATATTTTTTGACATTATTGACTTGGAATGTTGGAACTACTGCCAAAGATTCTGTGAGTTTCCAACATTGGACTTGACAAAAGGTAAAATGCATACCTTGTCAGTCCCAGGGACAAGGGCTACAACATGAGTCACTTCGTCATCAATTTGTGTTGTGCATACTGCACCAAATTGTTCAGCCATCTGCCACAAAGGGTGAAGATGCGGCTGTGCTTCTCCAACTGCAAAAACCCTACTGAAAACCACTTTACAATGTTTTAAAATCTTTTGTTGTTCAGCTGCAAGAAATTCCTGGACATCCACTTCATGCAACTGTTTGTTTGAAAAAAAATTATGGTGAATTTTCTCAATCACCTGTGTTTGAATTGCAGGGTATATGTGTTAGAAATGTGACCATACGATGAACTCAGGAAATATCTCTAAATTGTGAGAAGTCACAAAAGCAATGTTTGTTATAGATTAATTTTAGCATCTCACCGCTAAAGAAGATGTCAGTGTTTCATCTTCTGGCCTCTCATCAACGTATGCTTCTAACAGTGACGTTCCCGTCAATCCAAATTGGCGCCTACTACAGGGAAAATACATGTTCTGTACATGGCAGTCTCCATGTTCTTAGGAACAATCACATATATCTTTAACTACCAATTTTTAAAGAAAGAAATTAACAGTTGTAAGGTCTTGATTGGACACTGGAAAAGAATTAAAATGAACTTACCTTTCCACCACAATTAAATTATGTCTATGATGAGGCCAAACCCTTGCAGAATCATCGATAATTACTACTACAAATTCCATTCCCAAAACACCGTCTAGATCTTTACTTTTAGGTAGCCTATCATCTCCATCTAGGTCGGCCTCATCACCATTTGAAATAACACGTCTTGCAATTAAAGTTCCTGTGGGATCAAGGACTTTGGCCATATCTGTGGCATAAACTTTGTTGTCCATTGTATAAACATGTAGTTCGTACAACTTGCTTGCCTGAAACATAAACCATCACAGAATGAATTAGATGAAAATAAGAACAGATCCATCTATTGGCATACAAGGAAGTTGTCAATTCCACATTGTAAATCAAATGTTCCCTGCAAGAAACTACAGTTTGCAAAGATAATAATATTTCAATCCAAATTTTACTAACCCTGTCCAAAAAATTCCAGATGCCAGGCCACAATTTAGTCCACAATGCAGTCCACAATGCACATTCCCATATGAGGAAAGCAAAAAAGCTGACACTGAGGTTTCTCTTGATCTTGTTCCTCCTTCTTCCTTAGCATTTCCTCGTGCACATGATCTATTTCAGTAAACTGTTGGACAAACAACATCGTGAATTAGCAATATTTATATAATCATATTATCATCAGTTCATTTACTTCACATCCCTCTTTGCCTAGGAATCACCAGAAGTAGAACAAGATGATTTTTATTTTTATGACACCTTAGTTGAATTTAGAAGTGTGTGATCAAGGTCCAAAACAAGGCAAAGTTTCTTGGCGCTAAACATCTTATTTTGTTCATCAATTCTCTGTGCTCGTTCCTGTTGGATTGCAATTCATTGTTCTTCACTTAGCCCTTCCAAGAAATGATTCACATCACCACAAGGATTCATATGATTTTGTGTGATTGTGGTAATTTCATTTGGCAAACTCTGTGAGAGGGGTATAACCATGCTTGAATCCTTTGGAAGTGCTATGTCTTGTTTAATATCTTCTTCTGGAGATTTAGAAGATTCAGTGAATTCCTGCTCCAAGTCAACGGGGATTTCAATTTTAGTTCCTTAATCTCTGTATGACAATTCCCTTTCCAAGTGTTACAACAGTGGCAACATTCTCTAAAATTATTATTTGTTGTTGGAAGAATGAAACAAAATGACTGAGATCCACATTCTCTTGTTCGCTTCTTTACATTTATTGACTCTAGCAAAGACTCTTAAGAGACAGCTACCATTGTTGATTAAAGAGTCCAAAATAATAGATATATGTGTAACAAGATTGAGGGACTTGTCTAGAAGTCAATTAGCATCAATATTGCAAATGGAAGACTTAAGCTTTCTAGGTTCTGCCTGTTCTTGAGCTGTAAGTTGATTTTCTTTCTTGGTTGCATTTACCATGTTTATTCCACCTTCTACATTCATGTGTTTTTGTTGAAGCACATCTTCTCTATCTAGATTGGTTGATGGGTTCAATGTATATGAACTGGGAACAATTTGACTTGATTAAGTTATAATGGCATAGTTTGGGAAACTAATTGCATGAGTTGACCAAGGGTTGGGAATAGTGTTTGACATTACTAACTTGGAATGTTGGAACTACTGCCAAAGATTCTGTGAGTTTCCAACATTGGACTTTACAAAAGGTAAAATGCATACCTTGTCAGTCCCAGGGGCAAGGGCTACAACATGAGTCACTTCGTCATCAATTTGTGTTGTGCATACCGCACCAAATTGTTCAGCCATCTGCCACAAAGGGTGAAGATGCGGCTACGCTTCTCCAACTGCAAAAACCCTACTGAAAACCACTTTACAATCCTTTAAAATATTTTGTTGTTCAGCTGCAAAAAATTCCCGGACATCCACTTCATGCAACTGTTTGTTTGAGAAAAAATTATGGTGAATTTTCTCAATCACCTGTGTTTGAATTGTAGGGTATATGTGTTAGAAATGCGACCATATGATGAACTTGGGAAATATCTCTAAATTGTGAGAAGTCACAAAACCAGTGTTTGTTATAGATTAATTTTAGCATCTCACCGCTAAAGAAGATGCCAGTGTTCCATCTTCTGGCCTCTCATCAATGTCTGCCTCTAACAGTGACATTCCCAACAATCCAAATTGGCGCCTACTACAGGGAAAATACATGTATCTGTACATGGCAGTCTCAAAGTTCTTAGGAACAGTCACATATATATTTAACTACCGATTTTTGAAGGCAGAAAATAACAGTTGTAAGGTCTTGATTGGACACTGGAAAAGAATTGAAATGAACTTAACTTTCCACCACAATTAAATTATGTCTATGATGAGGCCAAACCCTTGCAGAATCATCGATAATTACTACTGCAGATTCCATTCCCAAAACACCGTCTAGATCTTTACTTTTAGGTAGCCTATCATCTCCATATAGGTTGGCCTCATCACCCTTTGAAATAACACGTCCTACAAATAAAGTTCCTGTGGGATCAAGTACTTTGGCCATCTCTGTGGCATAAACTCTGTTGCCCACTGTATAAACATGTAGTTCATACAACTTGCTTGCCTGCAACATAAACCATCACAGAATGAATTAGATGAAAATAAGAATAGATCCATCCATTGGCATACAAGGAATTTTTCAATTCCACAGTGTAAATCAAATGTTCCCAGTAAGAAACTACAGCTTGCAAAGATAATAATATTTCAATCCAAATTTTACTAACCCTGTCCCAAAAATTCAAGATGCCAGGCCATAATTTAGTCCACATTCCCATATGAGGAAAGCGAAAAAGCTGTCGCTGATGTTTCCCTCGGTCTTGCTCCTCCTTCTTCCTTAGCATCTCCTCGTGCACATGATCTATTTCAGTAAACTGTTGGACAAACAACATCGTGAATTAGCAACATTTATATAATCATATTATCATCAGTTCATTTACTTCACATCCCTCTTTGCCTAGAAATCACTAGAAGTAGAACAAGATGGTTTTTATTTTTATGACACCTTAGCTGCATTTAGAAGTGTGTGATCAAGGTCCAAAAGAAGGCAAAGTTTCTTGGCGCTAAACATCTTATTTTGTTCATCAATTTTCCGGGCTCGTTCTTGTTGGATTGCAATTCGTTGTTCTTCACTTAGCTCTTCCAAGAGATGATTCACATCAATCTTGCAAATGTTCGACTGTTTAGTCAATATCTCAATCTTCCAGTTACTTCAGCAATTACTAACCTTTAGCTGCTTCTGTAGAATACGTCCTTCAGTTACCTTGGAAGTTATATCATTCAGTTCTTCCTTTAGATAGGTCTACAATCAAAACTTTTCTTGTATTTTCTATGTTTCAAACGCTGTCACCTTCAGACTTATACGTAGACAATCTTGTCCTTAGATCTGATTTGTTATGCCTTCAAACTAGTTCTTTCTTTTAGTTGGTTCTTGCACTGTCAACTTCATAGGAAAGAATTCAGATTCTTTCAAACACAATTTAAGCAGCTATTCCGAGATCCTCGAATGTACTATTTCACTGTGTATACATATTACTGTTTTGACCTTATTTTGTGCTTCGATTGTAAATACTTCACTGTACATGTCTCTAACTTCTGTTGACCATTTCTCTGAGACCCTATGTGATACCATCAAACTGAAATGGAATACTTCTCATCAAGCTGTGATGGCACTGAACTAGTGAGACCTTTCTCACTGTGGTAGCACAAAACAGTGATAGATTTTTTACTGTGTATTTCCAAATTGTAGTGTCATACTTATCATGTGATTGATTATACTGAGACTGTAGTTGACCTGTGATTATAACATTGAATATCTTCACTGTAATACGGATTATACTGATATCTTTTTGTCACACCGAGCCTTAACTGTAAATACACCTTTATAACTCATTCTCCTCACTGCTGTGGTATCAAAATAATATTATAAGAGTAGTATTGAATTGAGGCAGAGGTAATTTCAACACTGTGATGTCATTGAGATTGAGATGTTACCGAGATCCTTCTTTTCATAGTGACAAATATTGACCTTTCTTGTGAACTTGCACCTAGCTTAATTATTGGACTGTCTTACTATGATTTGAGCCCTTTAGTCAATATCTCAATCTTCCAGTTACTTCAACAATTACTAACCTTTAGCTGCTTCTGTAGAATACATCCTTCAGTTACCTTGGAAGTTGTATCATTCAGTTCTTCCTTTAGATAAGTCTGCAATCAAAACTGTTCTTGTATTTTCTATTTCAAACGTTGTCACCTTTATCAAACAGTGAAAAATTGGAGCTGCACAGTTGGGGAATTGTTCTAGACTTAGTTTCATTTCCCTGTTTCCAAATATTTTAGATGGAGTTATCCCAATAGAGATTGGCAAACAATCCATGCTTGAAATGCTAGATGTTTTAAGGAACTCCTTCACTCATGAGATTCACAAGGAGTTGGGCAATTTCCATGAGCATTATGTACTTGTGTTCACAAATCCGCTCGACTACACCCTTGGAAAAAACTATATTGATTCTGAGCCTACTAGTGGTTTATCAAACAGTGAAAAATTGGAGCTCAACTATTTTCAAGGAGATATTCCTGCCGATCTTATCACACTTCCTGGTGTGAAGATTATTTGGGCTCTACAGAAAACTCAAAATGAAACCTTCCCTGAGGGTTGGGGTGAATGTTTAATTTGTGTCAAAATATTTTGACTAGTCGAATTCTTATAGTTTTAAGTAGATGCAGGAACTTGTATTTCTAGCTTGAGAGGCAATCAACTTAGAGGGATGATTTCTGAATTTCTAGTTTCTTTTATGCATTTATTTAATGTTAGTGGAAACAAATTATCTAGCAACATTTCAACTTGCTCGAATAATAGCTTCACCAAACCACCACTGCTTTCAATAAATGAGTTTTTCGATAGTTCGCAAGCTTAGGTCACCTTTGCTGCTCTTTATTCATCTCTCTTTATGTGTGGTCTTGGGGAAGCAATCCAAATACTTCCATTCTATCTAATCTCTTTATGTGTGGTCTTTGGGGAAGCAATCCAGTCACTTCCATTCTATCTAAGGGTCTAACGGTGCTTCATGATTTCAAACAGTAACAACTTCACTGGTTTTCTTTCTCCACCACTAATAGATGAAGGGATAATGAAAGAACAACCATTTTATGGATTATTATTAAATGACAACCAATTTTTAGGGAATATTTATAGCTCCCTTTTTGCTTCATAACAGAGATTTCAGAGCTTTGCCTTGAATTCCAGGGCAATCAAATATCAGGGGAAATTCCTGCAGAGGTACTAGGGAATTGTAAACCATTGAAGTGCTTAGAGACCTCACATAATCAAATTAAAGGATCAATATCATTCACCCTTGGGAATATAACATCATGAATGCCCTCTGCCATATGCTATGAGTGCTCTAGCATATATTCCACCATTCACATAGCTTCTAACAATTGACATGTGGGAGCTCATACATTTTCTCATTATATAAATCTCAACGACTTTTTAGCTCTAGATTCCTCAAAAGTTAGAAATTGTTAACCCACTAGTTGAGTAATAATGTAAAATTAAAGTGTTACCTAGTTCAGTAACAATGCAAACTATTGACTGTTTTAGAATTTGGCAGTTACATCAATATGTTGTTAATGCGTACATTTTTTTAAGTGATAGCCCTTGAAGAATGGCGGACGAAAAAGCTTGAAGAAGCTAAGAAACATGAAGAAATGAAAGACAGTGTGAATTCCTCCACAGAAGCCAAAGATACTGGTATGCATTTTTTCTATTCAGCTTATTTGTGACTTCAACTGATGGCTTGTCCGCTAATTGTGATGGCATATAATTTTTTTTGTGACATCAGGTTCTTTTCCACCCTGCTCCTTTTGGTCCACAGCTCCCAAATTTGGGCGTGTGTTTATACATTATGTATTGGGGTTCCCATGAACAGAGATGGTGGAAAAAGTATTGGAGACTCACTGGGGCCTTGTGTTGGAGGAATATGGATTCTCATTGCCTCCCGAAGCTTCAAGCGAGGATAGTGGAAAGATGCTGGAGGATGGAACTGAGATCAGTAATGAATATATGGGCAATCTTAGTTTGGTGTTTGCACTTTTGATTTCTTGGGATTTTGACTACTAGGTTAGCATCACCAAATTATTTTGTCCTCTTGACTGCATTATGTCTTGAGAGCGTGTTTTACAAAGTATTCATATAGCAGTCTTATCTATTTTTAAGTTTATGACTTGAGGATTATGGTTTCCTGACAATTTCTCTAGGTTCCTTTTTTCAGCATATTTAAGGTTATTGTTATGTTGCTAAATTTGACAATTTGATTACTTACATGCGGGAGAATGGAATTTAGCATTTTGCAGTGAAGATCTGTTAAAATTCAAAGTATTTTGTTTTAACATATGTTTTCTTTTCCACCTTTTCCCAGGTGTGTTATTTTTGAATGAGTTATATTGTTTCTTTGTTCAATTTGTCCAAGGCCAGCAAGGGTTTGGAGAATCCTAGCTTAAAATGGTGCAATTAAAGCCTGATGCATAGTTTGACATTATTTTTGCAGAAGATGGAATCATACCTGGTAGGCCACTTCCTTCTGAATGCCATGCAGAACCACATACAGAGTATGACGGAGCGACAGTTAAATGGGGTCTGATGCACCATAAAGAAAGTGGTGCAGATTGTTGTCAGGCTTGCTTAGACCAATCAAAAGGTGAAAAGAAGTGTAACATTTGGGTTTATTGTCCATTTGAACCTGGTTACTATTCTCCAGATATATATCAGCACAAGCATCAAGAATGCTGGCTAAAGCAGGTAGAATTCTCATGCTTCCTCCAAAACTCTAGCTACAAATTTTAAAATTGCAATATGTTAAAACATATTAACATGATTGTTTATTTTGTTTAAAATTACACAAATTCACAACATATATATGTAAAGGCAGAAAAACAGAAAATGAAAAAGAAGAACCTATGTTTTCATTTAAAACAAAAATCCAATACATATTCATATTAAGCTTAGATCCAAACAGAAAAGGTCAAAACATCTAGCCCCATTGGAAAATTTTCCACATAAAAAGACACCAAATACTGCCTGAAACATGGATGCCGAGTGAGCTATTATCAAATGGCTATCATATAAACCACAAAATTGAAATTTTGTGTTTGTTCTTATTCAAGTTCGAGTTTATTTCAAGACTGCTACAGTCTATGGTCATGTGCGATTATGAATTATATGTTGAGAATTTAAGGGCTATAGATTAATACAAATTCTCTTCTTGATAACTACTTGTGAGCCTGCTGAGTTAATCCTTCATCAAGTCAATTATCAAAGTGCTTATACAAATGTAGAGACAAAATTGATCTTTCTTGTAAATGAGTATTTTGCAATATAGTTAGGAAGGTAAATCTTTGATTTACCTTCCTTACTTGAGGTTTCTGACTTTTACAATTCTTTCTTCAGAGATAACTTAATCACATCCTTTAGTCAATGTCTCAATCTTTCAGTTACTTCAGCAATTACTAACCTTTAGCTGCTTCTGTAGAATACGTCCTTCAGTTACCTTGGAATTTGTATCATTCAGTTCTTCCTTTAGATAGGTCTGCAATCAAAACTGTTCTTGTATTTACTATCTTTAAAACGCTGTCACCTTCAGACTTATACGTAGACAATCTTGTCCTTAGATCTGATTTGTTATACCTTCAAACTAGTTCTTTTTTTTAGTTGGTTCTTGCACTGTCAACTTCATAGGAAAGAATTCATATTCTTTCAAACTCAATGTAAGCTGCTATTCTGAGATCCTTGAATGTACTATTTCACTGTGTATACATATTACTGTTTTGACCTTATTTTGTGCTTCGATTGTAAATACTTCACTGTACATGTCTTTGACTTCTGTTGACCATTTCTGTGAGACCCTATGTCATGATACCATCAAACTGAAATGGCATACTTCTCATCAAGTTGTGATGGCACCGAACCAGTGAGACCTTTCTCACTGTGGTAGCACGAAACAGTGATAGATTTTTTACTTTGGTATTTCCAAATTGTAGTGTCATACTTATCATGTGATTGATTATACCGAGACTGTAGTTGACCTGTGATTATAACACTCAATATCTTCACTGTAATACGGATTATACTGATATCTTTTTGTCACACCGAGCCTTAACTGTAAATACACCTTTATAACTCATTCTCCTCACTGCTGTGGTATCGAAATAATCTTATAAGAGTAGTATTGAATTGAGGCAGAGGTAATTTCAACACTGTGATGTCATTGAGATTGACCTTTCTTGTGAACTTGCACTTAGTTTAATTATTGGACCGTCTTACTATGATTTGAGCCCTTTTGACATAGGTCCTTTTAGAATGTTTCGAGTCCTTTCAAACTGCCTTTGATCATAACCTAGCTCTGATACCATGTTAAGAATTTAAGGGCTATATATTAATACAAATTCTCTTCTTGATAACTACTTGTGAGCTTGCTGAGTTAATCTTTCATCAAGTCAATTATCAAAGTGCTTATACAAATGTAGAGACAAAATTGATCTTTCTTGTAACTGAGTATTTTGCAATAAGTTAGGAAGGTAAATCTTGATTTACCTTCCTTACTTGAGGTTTTTGACTTTTACAATTCTTTCCTCAGAGATAACTTAATCATATCCTTTAGTTAATATCTCAATCTTTCAGTTACTTCAGCAATTACTAACCTTTAACTGCTTCTGTAGAATACATCCTTCAGTTACCTTGGAAGGTGTATCATTCAGTTCTTCCTTTAGATAAGTCTGCAATCAAAACTGTTTTTGTATTTGCTATCTTTCAAACGTTGTCACCTTCAGTCTTATACGTAGACAATCTTGTCCTTAGATCTTATTTGTTATACCTTCAAACTAATATGTAATCCCTGATCTTACTTGACTGTAATTGTTACTTAAATATCCGCAGTACCTCAGAGACAGATCCGCAAATCTGTGCTTTCTTTTAATGTGTTCTACCCCAGACATTAACTTAATCTTTGCTCCCTTCTTTACGCTGTATTGCCTCAGTAGAATCCCCAAAACTTTCTTCTTTTGCACGTTGTATAACCTCAGTATCATCCGCAGATATGTTCTCTTAACCGCAACATATGTAGGGTATATATAGTAGTTCTAGCCAAGTAATTAAGCCGACCTTATAGCCATTAAGTAGGCCGACTTTACATTTGTTTGTAGGTTGACTTCATAGGCATATCTTCAACGTTTGTAAGCCATTCTTCTGCAACGTCCTGGAGGGTATTCTTCACGCCTTTTACATGACTCCTAATTACACTTATGTACCTAATAGACATCAAGAAGAAGTCTATAGACCTATACTAAGAATCTTGCTCATGAAACCCATGAAGCAAGTAAACCAAAAATTCATTTTATTATTATTGACTTCATCTTTACATAAGTACATAATTACATAGTCATTATAAGGAAGACCTACCTAGTTACGCTTTTCAACATTATAACTATATATAATTTTGATGTTTCTAGGTTGGAGATTGTACTATTTTCATTGGAAGATGCTACTGTTGATGCGCACAAGGCTCTTGAGTTACTTGGTATGATTCTCGCAAAATTGGTTGTTGAAGGGATATTTTTTATTCAAGATATAGCAAGGGAAATCAAGGATGGAGGTACATAGCCAGGAAGCTTATTAGAAACGAGGGGATTTTGAGGTATTTCTCAAGAAGAAAATTTCAAGGTAGTTTGTTCACAATTTTAATGCCTGATCAATTTTGTGGTTTATTTGTGATCTCTCATGTTGACAAGTGAATGGTTGGTTAGTTTTTAGCTCGTGCTCACATTTGTTGATTCCTGAAGCTCGAGCACTTCATAACAAAAATAGACAAAGTCAAACAACACAAATGGTCCACTAGCTCTCTTTTCATTTGCTAATATTATAATGAAGTTTTATTAGAGGCACTGTTTGTTTGTTTATTTTGGTTAGAAAAGGGTTTGCTCTTGGTTTTATGTGATTTTCAATTTAACGTATGTAGCATGTTGAGAAATGGGAAAGAATAACATGACATTTATTTTGCAGAAATTGATGCTGAAGGAAAATTGCTTTGACATTGTTGATGTTAAGGTATATGTTGTATAAACTATTTAGAATCTAATTTATGTTATATTTTAGTGTTCATTGTCTTTCATTTCTTACAGTGCATTGTATTTTCTTTTGTTTTCGGAAAATGAAATCAGTATTGATGGTAAGAAGCATGAATTGAAAAAAGAGAAGAGCAATAACGTTGGAGCGACAAATGCAAAAAGAGAGAGGAGAACTGGTCTGGTGATACCTTTAGAACCAATATCTCGCATAAGACACACATATAAAGACTGATGATCAAGTCTTCAGAGTTGGTGAATTCATCTGTAATGCCTTGACAACACAACGATAATGTTTTGAAGTGATGAAACATCATTTCATGTGTAAATTGTAGTCCAACTAATATAAAGTTGGAAACTCATATTGTAATTTTTTAACATTTCATATAATATAATTTATGTAGTTGAAATTATTTATAGTTGCACTTGATGTTGTTTAGTATTGTAATTAAAATATGCGACTCTGTGTTTTCATATTAGATGAACATGCACATTGTATGACATTTTTTAAATCATACAAATTAATTTATGTTGATTAATAATGAACACAAATAAAATGAATATGCGACTAAATTAGTCATTTATAATGATTATTGATGAAATGAATATAAACTACTAAATTAGCCGTTTATATAATGAATAAATAACTACTGCAAATGATAAATTTGTGACTACAAATGATGACTAAATTTTGTATATATACGACTATTAGTAGCTAATTTACAGTATTTTATAACACGACTAAAATTTAGTCACATTTCTTCAGTCATTAATTGGTTTCAAACAATGACTAAATTTGCATATATATGACTATTAGTAGCTAATTTACAGTATCTTATAACACGACCAACATGTTGGTCATAGTTCTTTGGTCATTAATTGGTTTTCTCGGGTGATCATATAGTAATATATTTTGTTGTATATTTGGTCATTAATTGTGACATTTAATGACAAAATCAAGGACCAAATCAATGACTAAATCAGTGACCAAATGAATGATTAAATGAATGACTAAATCATTGACAATGAAAGACCAAATGAATGACTAAATTAGTGACCAAATCAGTGACTAAATCAATGACCAAATCAATGACCAAATATACAACTAGATAACAAAATTGAGATAACCAATTAATGACTAAGCTAAAAACGACCAAATGTTGGTCGCGTTATAAGATACTGTAAATTAGCTACTATTGGTCACCGACCGAAAAATAGTCGTTTATATGCAAATTTTAGTCGTTTTTTTAGTAACAAATTTGCCACTCTGTACTAGTGTTCTAATTGATCTATGAATAATATAGATATTATTGGAGATATACGACATCCTTGTTTCACCCTAATATTATCAATGACTTTTACTTTACTTCTTCCAATTTTATTATTCAATGGAACTCCCTATTATGCAATAACCTTTTCATATAAATTGAGAGTAGCTTCTGCCTACTCAACTAAATTCCCAACTTTCTCCATTCTTTCCCAAAGTTTTATTTAAGGTGTTGTATCAAATTCTTTAGCAAAATTGACAAAGCAATGATAAATATGCTTATCGTTCCCGTGTTCTTTTGCGGTAACAACAGTAAGAGTTACGAAGTAGTAAATGTTGAATGCTCGATCTAAAATATGGCTTGAGAAGGAACCTCGACATTGTTTTCATCTACATGTTTACCTATTTTCCACTCTACTGTGTCAAATAGCTTGGAAAAGATGCTACTAATTGTTGATTGAAATTCTCATAAACTAAAATAATCTTCTTTAATTTCATCAAGAGACTAGTTTTTATACCTTTATTTATATTAGAGATATTTTGTTCCCACTATTACAAAAAAATCCAATTATATCTACAATCACATTCAAGGAATAGGTAATTGTAGGATGGAATTAATTCCAATTTATCACCAAAAATTTGATGATTATATCCTTATCTAGCATTTATTACCTTACCTTTTCTTTTTCTACATTAAATTTAATTTCAATTTAACTTTATAGAATTTGTTTAGAGCATTAAAATGTCTTTGGAGACTATCATTTTAAACTAATTTCATTGAAAGTCTCATAAACTAAAATAATCTTCTTTAATTTCATCCATAGACCAGTTTTTATACATTTATTTATATTAGAGATCTTTCATTCCCACTATTACCCATTTCCCTACAAAAAAAACAATTATATCTACAATCACATTCAAGGAATAGGTAATTGTAGGATGGAATTATTCCAATTTATCACCAAAAATTTGATGATTATATACTTCTCTAGTATTTATTACCTTACCTTTTCTTTTTCTAAATTAAATTAAATTTCAAATTAACTTTATAGAATTTGTTTAGAGCATCAAGATGTCTTTGGAGACTATCATTTTACTTTTCCAATAACACACCTCACTAACATAGATCAACTAAACAACAGAGAATAAATTGCATGCATATTTATCCTACACCAATTCTTCTTGACTCTTAATCTTCAAATTGATCTATGGAAATTCTAAATAATGTTGGAGAGATGGGACTGTAATATTCCAAAATCAACATGCAGCTAATTGGAATATTGATTTTTGTTTTTACCACCTAGCAGCTTAATAAATGGGTAAGGAAGCCCATGCATATTAAAAATATGAATAAAATCCCTCATAATGTGAAAGGGGATAGTCATGAGAGTTGGATTTCACACCCTCAAGTGTGAAAGAGGACATTTGTATGTGGACAAGGTCAAGTTTGACCAAGTCAACAACGCTGGGATAGGAGGTGGAGAACACTTTGAGAGACAACGCAGTATGAATGGGAGGAAGATTCTTTGGTGGAGGAAACCCTAAAGAGTGGGACCCATAGTGAGAGGGCTTCCATTTGTTTAAAAGGAGGGCAAGGTAGCCATTGTTATTCATGTTATGGATTATTGATTTTATGGTTTGTTTAGACTTTGTGCATTCTCTTGTTGTTTAGCAGAGTTGTTGTGCTGCTTAGCACAAATGCATTCCTGTTTAGGAATTCCTTCTCCACTCAAGAGAGGCCTCTTGAAGGAGTCTTTCTCTTCATTTATCCACATTCAGGCTTTAGGCGAAGCATCCTCCTTCAGCTACAATGCATTTTCTGTTTAGAGCTGAGTTGTGTTGCAGGGTGTTGCAGTGGAGGTTACTCAACACCACTTATGGAGCTCATTTTTCAGAGGAGGAAGCTTTCTTCCCTTTGGAAGATAAACGAGGAAGTATCTGGGCTAATTTCACCATATTTGGCACCAGGCCAACCATTTTCCATCATCTACAGTGCAATTCCTCTCCTCGACTACATTATTTTCAGTGAGCATCTGTAGTGAGGGTTGCAGTGTTTGTTTTGAGGGTGAGATCTTTAGTGATAGGATCAACCTTTCACTTGGAAGATCCATTGGAGGAGGTTTTTTTAGCTTGTGCATAATCTACAACCATCTCCATCCAGTTCTTGAGTTGCAACTGCTACTCAGTCTTGAGACTACAACTCCGACATTTTTTCCGTTTTGTACATTTTAGGAAATCCTTTCCGGATTGTCTTGAAATTCAGTTTGTTAGTCTAGATCTTCACTCCCAACATTTTTTGGGCCCTACATTTGTATATTTGTGTATTGACACTTCCCAACAACAATTCCTCTAATAAAACTACACTGTCATAGCCTTGGGCATTTTCTTATGTAGCAGAGTTTTCATATTTTATGTACATGTTTCTTGAGGTTGATTTTGACTATCTTGAGTAACTCTTTCCTCAAGATATTGTATAAATTTTGTTGTTGTAACTTAATATGATGGATATGTTCTCTTATTACATTATATGAGTTGATTTATCACTGCTACTCTAGTTTGTGTTCATGTATTGCTGGATCTCCACTTTTGGAATATCTTAAGATATTCCCATTGTTGTATATTTTCCCTATTTTGGTATATTACAGTGGTATCAGAGCATAATCTTGGCTCAGCCTATGGAACTTAGCCTATATGATATCAAGAGAAGAGAAGATGAAGACTCCATTCTTTGGAGGAAAGAAGGAGGAGAGGGTCTCAAAGATTCTTCCTAAATCTGTACAGAGCATTCAAAGAGATCTCAAAAAGATCAGAAGGGAGATGTGTATAGAATCTCCAAGAGGGTTTGAACCTGAATCAAACTCTAGATTCTCATATGATGAGTGTGAGAATGCAGCCACACATCATGATACTCAGTGAATTCATATGCCCAGATTTTCCATAAGAGAGAAGGAAGAAGGAGGAATGACTAGGAGGGAAACTCTTAGTGATTTTCTGCAAGAGTATGAGTCTCAAACTCGGAAGTTTAGAGATCATATCACTTTTCTATAGTTTTGCAAGATCAAGGTGAAGAGAAGCAAGCAGCATGATAGGGTTATTTTCCTTCTATCTACTTTTGATGGTTCACCTACATGTTCAGCTAGAGCTTGGGTGGAGAATCTAAACACCTTTTCGCAGCAGCACCAAATTTATGAAGATGAAGCCATCAGAGTTGTAGCACTGCATCTTGGAGGTAAGGCCCATGCATGGTGGATATTTGAGTCCTTTTCTTTGAAAAATGCAAACACTTTTTCTTATGTAAGGTTTATTAAGACATCGATAGAAAGGTTTGATGGAAAACTTTCTGCAACACATATGGTGAAGCTAAACAAATATAAACAAACCAAACCCTTGCAAATCCAACCAAGAGGATAAGGTTTAGGATATGGAATAGTTTCAAGATTCATCTTCTTGACTAAGTCTTCTGATAGGAGGTTCGCTTGTGACCCACTATCAAATAGTGTGTCTATCTTTGTGTGTTTTGAAATGATCCTCACATGAAACAACTCTATTCTCTTCTCTTCACTTGGAGCTTCTATGTGATAGTTTGAAAAAATAGAAATGGGTTTAGTTTCATTTAAAATCTCTTTCCCCTTTATGTTCTTTAGTTCTATAGCTATGCTTTTAGTTTCATCTCCTGATTCAGACCCTATGTCTTGTTCAGCTATTGCAACCGTCTTGCCTTTCTCTTTGGCCTTATCTTTGGTTTTGAATTTCTCTGGTTTCAACTCTGGATGAATTTTCCAGCAATGTTCTTCATCATGACTTGTTTTGGAACAATTTTTACAAAATAATTTTCCCTTCTCTTTCCTAGAGTTTGCATTTCTCTTTCTCCCTTTGCCTTTAAATTCACTATCCTCATTCCCATTAAAATATTGTTTACCTCTAGCCTCTAAATGCGTGGCTTGGACACAAACCTTGTCTAGACTAGTAGGATTGAACATAAGGATAGTATGTATAAGATAGCTGTGTAAACCACCTATATATTTCAGCAAAGTGTCTTGACTTTGCAAATAAATTCCTAGTAAAAGAGCCCTTTGTCTAAACTCTTGGGTGTAATATTGTACATTTTGTCCCTTAAGTTATCTAAAACTTTTCCAATTCATGATAGCCTTTTGTAAATGAGCTAATGGATAAAATTGCATTTTAATTGTAGAAATAAAATCAGCCCATGATAAAGTGATCTTACCATGTTTTCTAATATCATCCTTGGTTTGGGCTTCCCACCATAATAATGTTGCACCTTCCATTCTCAAATAGGCTAACTGAATCTTGGTGTCATCTTCATGAAGGTTTTGTATCCTCAAATAAACTTCCAGCTGCCTTATCCAATTGTCAAGTTTCTTTGCATTGACCTCACCATTAAACATAGGCAACTCAAACTTAACATCAAGCTTTAAAAATGAATTTTTACTAGTGTTTTTTGACTTATGAGATTGATTCACCGAAGTAGAGGATGACGATGTAGAGGAAGAGGATGAAGATGGGGATGGTGGATCACCATTTCCTCCGTGTCCTTTCTTTGACTTGTCATCATTTTTCTTTCCTCCTGAAGAACCCTCTCCTTCCTTGTGGTGTTTTGACCCATCTCCTTCAAGCCTTTCATTCATTTCTTGGTAGAGTATCCTCACCATCTCAGTCATGTCCAAGAACACCTTTCAGAACACCCGTTCTTCTTCTTTGGGATCAATGTCTTCAGGAAATTCTCCTTCTCTTGAAGACATGCTTAAGACTTCTTCTGTGGCTCTTGGAGGTGAATTAGAAGGTGTAGTTAATGGCACTCTGGCCCTCCTTGGTTGGAGATTACTTTGTGCTCTAACCAATTGTCCTTCCCCTCTCTTGAGCTGAAGCCTAGTAAGCATCAAAACTTGCAAAAATTCAACTATATCTTTGCACAAGAACAAATGCAAAGTAAAACTCTAGCTCTGATACCAATTGATCTGAAAATGGAACTATTTGCGATGCTATGCAAAGTATCCATTCTCAAAGAAATTAGTGTGAAAAGTGTTCTCCATGATTTGTAGGTTAAACAAAATAGTTTTGGTAATGTTTCTGAGTTTTATGTGTGAGGATTTGTTAATTAAAGTTATTGTTTAACATATCATAGTAGAAATACATAGCAAGAAAAATTCACCATAACATAACACAACAAATTTTTGAGGTAGTTCACCCCTCCTGTGTTACATCTGTTGGTCCAAGGCTCCCCAATGGCATGCCCTTGCTCTATTAATTTTCTAAAGATGGTTACACAGTGAAAAATATGCCTAAACAAGAAAAAAAACTGTAAATTTGACTTTAGAAGATAGAAAATAGCTAGAAATGGCTTTTTTTTCACCTTAAACAATGAAATACAACCCAATACAATGCCTTCTCCATGATGACCCTGATGGTTCCTTCCTCTTCCCTGAAGAAAAATATATTTTATATCACCTTTTTTCACTCTGAAACCTATCCAAAACTCTTTAGAATGTTTAAGAAACCCAAAATTGACCAAAATTTCATCTTGTTTGGTCGAAAATTGAGAAAGTTATGACCAAAACAAAATTTTTCCCAGTGTCACTAGAAAACCTCCTCCAAAACTGGAGGAACTCCAGTTAGCAGCGCTAAAGATGGGGAATCTTCAAATTTGTTGGAACGTGCCAAATATGGTGGTAACAGCTAACAGTCAAGTTAAATGTTATGGAGGCGGATCACATGTGGTCTCTGCGGATTAACCGCTGGATAAACCGTGTGGATAACCCTGCATTAAATGTTATAATAGTGTGGTCACATTATCAAAAATGGTTTATTTCTGCCGATAGTTAAGTTTAAGACCTAGGTTCTAAGCACCGAGTCATATGTACGAGGCTAGCTCTGAGGGCTAGCCCCCTTATTTTTTTCTGCCGGTTCAATGGTTTAAAGCCCGCGGTCTCAAGCCCTGGTCACGTCACTACGAGGTTGGCCCCTCAAATATTCTCTGCCCACGAGCCGAAAATACGTTCAGCTCCGCTTGAATCTTCAACTGATAAACATAGGCAGGCCGGTCGGGTCGGCACTGCCTGAACTGTCGGGTCAGGGTTCGAATCCCATATCCTTCAACATTTTTGCATATGCCTTTTAACCTTGAGCCTGGGGCCACGTGGAAGCCTCTGGGCAGGCCACTGGGCACCCTCTGATAGGCTGTCAAATATATAAAAAAATTAACTTTTCCCATATAATTTTTTTATAAAAATTGGCATAATCAATTAAGTCAAAAAGTCTTGTTTTGGAGTTCACTGACGATTTCAAACCTTAGTAACTTTCACATATGACCTCGGTTTTGAGAACCATTCGTGGTGCCAGAATCGAAGTGACGAGACCTTTCTAGTCGTTCAGATTGCAACCATTTCTGAGCACTTCCATTTTTTAGAATTTTCTTAACTTGGACATGATCTCCTGATCAATTATTTTCCTTAATTTTCATCCTTGCATGCAACTTGTGACCTTTCACCTTCATTTTCTCCTATTTTGCATTATTTTCATAAATAAAATGCCAATAAATTCCAATTTTCCTTTCCAAAGCCTTTGCCATTTCCTTTGTCAATTTCCTTTGCCATTAATTAATCACAAGTGATCCCCATCAGTATGTTTTTTCCAAAAATTCAGCTTTGAATGCGTGTCCCATGGCCATGGTCTTATTTTTCCTTTATTAACTTTATTACATGGAATTTTTACCAGGGTTTTTACAAATACCTCCCCCTTGGGGGAACACTGTCCTCGGTGTTCAGTGACACCTAAAACCAAGAAGACTGCTAAAAGAAAAACATACTTCCCATGGAGCTTTATAACTTAGCTCGTTGCAGTATTTACAATGATCAACCTGGTGAGAATAAAACCAACATGAAAACATAACTACATAAAAACCATAACGACATGACACCCATACCACTTATTGGAGATTTATAACAAAGCTCATCGTGGTATTTACATCCATATACATATATACACATGTACCAAAACATATGCCAAAAATTTTCTCCCAACTAGTGAATATAGAAGGATACATGGCCTGCATCTGAACCGCCATCTCCCATGTAGCTTCATCGGCCCCAAAGTTCTTCCATTTCACTTTAAATTTATCTATTGCTTGTTTTCGGAGCATGTGCATATTTATCTACAAAGTACGTTGAGGTTTTGGCTAGAATTCTCCTTCTAGCTCCACTTGTAATAGAGTCCAGTCAATCACATGATCAACATATTTAACATAGTTCTTAAGCATTGACACATGGAAAACATCATGGAATTTCACCTTCGGAGGTAGTGCAAGTTGATAGGCTACTTGTCCAATCCTTTCAATAAACTTGAAAGGTCCATAATACCGAGTTGTCAGCTTAGCACATGATCCAATCCTTAAGGATCTCTTCTTGGGCTTGATTGAAAAGTACACATGTTCACCAACATGAAACTCCTTAAATAACCTATTCTGATTTGCATAAATTTTATGTTTTTCCTATGTTACCTTCATATTCTTCTTGAATACCTGCATTTTTTGTTCCATCTCTACCAAAATTTCTGGTCCAATCAATATGTTGTTAACTTGATCACTCTAATTAATAGGAGTATTAAAACTCTTCCCATAGAGTGCTTCAAATGGACACACCCTTAGAGACTCCTGATACGCATTATTGTAAGCAAACTCAACCAGTATAAGGTACTCATCCCATCTCTTATGTTGATGCATCACATACATCCTCAACATGTCCTCCAATATCCTATTTACCCTCTTAGTATGTCCATCTAATGTGGATGATAATATGTGTTGAAGGGCAACTTTGTACCCAAATCTGCAAATAACTCTTTCCGGAACCTAGAAGTGAACTTAAAATCTCTATTTGACACAATATTCTTCATAACACCATGCAACCTCACTATATCTTTGATGAATACATGTGCCACATCAGTAGATGGATACGTAGAATTCATCGGGATGAAGTGCGCTACATTTTTCAACATTTCCACCACAACCATAATAGAATCATGTTTTCTAAATGTCCTCGAAAAACCTGTAATGAAATCCATGTAAATGACATCCCATTTCCACTCTGGAATCAGAATTTACTGTAGTAAACCACATTGATTCTTACACCCTATCTTTACCTATTTATAATCCAAACCTCTATCCATAAAATTTTCGACATTTTTCTTCTTATTCAGCTAGTAGTAGAACTTCTTCACTGTTTTCAATGTCTTTTGATATCTCGGGTGACTTGAATATGGATTAGAATGAAAATTCCTCAAGATAATATTCTTAATATCATTATCATCTGGCACATATATCATGATCCTTAATCTGATCAAACCATCTGTTGTGAGATGATATTCCACATCCTGATCACTTGTACCGTACTGTAACCTATGTATAAGCTCCATGTACCTTCCATCCTATAAGATCAAACCCTTCAAAATTTTGCCATAGGAGCTCATAGATGTTATACGGTTCACCTATATCCTCCTGCTAAGAGAATTTGCAACCCTATTTTCTTTACCTTTGATGTACTAATATCAGAATCGAACCCATTGATAGTGGAAAACCATCTAGCTTTACTGGAATTCAGATTCAGTTGGTCAAATAGATACCTCAGTCTATTGTGATCACTCATCAATATGAAGCTCCTTGCAAGAAGATATTTCCTCCACATATTTAATGCATGGATGATCGTTGCCATATCATGATCATGTTTCGGATAATTTTTCTCGTGCTCATTTAGTTTCCTTGATTCATAGAACATTACTTGTCCTTCCTGCATAAGGACCCCAACAAAACCTCTTTTGCAAGCATCTGTACATACCAAAAAATATTTTTCTAGATTTGCAATATTTAGAAATGGATCATCTGTCAACAACTTCTTCAATTTCTCAAAACTGGCTGCACATTCCTCTGTCCATTAAAACTTCTTACCTTTCCTTTGCAACGATGTAATAGGACGAGTGATATGTGATAAGTTCTTGATGAACTTGGTGTAGTAACCTGTTAGTACCATGAATGATCTTACCTCATCCACATTCCTAGGAGCTCCCCACTCCATGATAGCCCTTATCTTTTCCAGATCCAATGCTATGCCTTCATTGGAAACTACATGTCCCAAGTAATGTACCTTCGTCTGAAAGAAAATGAATTTATTGAGCTTAGCTTACAACTGATATTCTCTCACCAATTTCATTACTGTTGCTAAGTGTCTGGCATGTTCTTCCTCATTATTATAATATGATATTATATCGTCAATGAAAACATTAACAAACTTATCCATATAAGGAAGAAACACACTATTCATTAAGCACATAAAAGTAGTTGGAGCATTATTCAAACCGAAAGGAACAACTACAAACTCATAATTCCCATACCTGGTCAGGAAAGTTTTCTTGTATATTTCCTCTTATTTAATGTGTACTTGATGATATCGTGATCTCAAATCAGTCTTTGAGAACACTTTTTCTTCCTTCAACCAATCAAACAAGTCATCAATCCTCCACAACGGATACATGTTCTTGATGTTTACCTTGTTCAATTTCCTATAATAAATTCATAGCCTAAGATTCCCATCCTTTTTCTTCGCAAATAATACTGGTGCCCCCCATAGTGATACACTTGGCTTAATGTATCATTTTTCAAGCATTTCCTTCAACTGCAACTTCAATTCCATTAACTGTAGTGTGATCATCTTGTATGGTGCCTTTGATTTTTTTGCTACCCCTGGTACCAAATCAATAGAAAAGTTCACTTCCCTATGAGGTGGAAACTCTGAAATATTTGCGAGAGATACATCCTGAAACTGTTGTAAAATCAATTACCTGCTCAAGACATCTGCATCTTCAACTTCCTTGCCTTTATCACTAGAAATATGTACTATGAATAACACACATCCCTTCCTGCTACTATGCTTGTCCTGCATAGTTGTCACCATTCTTACTGATGTTGCCTTCTTCTTACCCTTCAAGATTCTCGGTTCTCCATTATCATCCAAGCTCCCAATAGCCTTATCATAACAATCCATATTAGTCCTGTGAAGATACAACCAGTCCATACCCAAAATCATATTATATGATCCCAATGGAAGCACATTCAGATGCGTCGATGTAGGCATACCATTCAACTCAAATGTACAAGCTCTTAACTAATGATGAACTATCTTCTTTGTACTTGTATCCGGCTACAATAAACAAGATTTTGCATGCACTTATTTATTCAAACCACACTTATCCACTAGGTGAGGGTTAATATAACTATAATTAGATCTAGGGCCAACCAAAATAGAAACAGCTAGATCAAAAAACTTATCATCCATATTGATAATAGATTCTTAGTGATCTTCCTTCCTGTTATCTAGTGCTGCATAAATATGAGGTATACTATGTTCCACATTCCCCACTATATGGGCATCCTGAGCATTGTAGATCTGCGGTCTACCACCTTGATGTTGTGGAAAATATCACTTGCGATGATCCTTTCCACAAGTCCAACACTGTAAAGGATTTCATCCTGCACCCTTATTCTATTCCTCAGACTAAAATTACTGTCCTCTATCATATGCATTGAACTTATTAAGCGGTGTTATATTCTCTTTGTAACATATGTCCCGAGTCCTTGCTTGGTTCTTGTCCCATTTTCCTTTATTATTTTCATTACCTTTCAATCTTTCTTGGTCTTAAATTGGTTCTTTAATTTCTAATAACAATGCTTTATCTTTCGTATGGCATCCTCCAATGATCTAGGCTCATCAAACTCAATAATGTCTTTAAATGCTACTGACAACCCATTGATGAATCTCTTAATATTTTCTTTCTCATCCTTTAGATAAGGCCCAAACCTCAATAGCTCCAAGAATATGCTAGTGTATCCTCATTGGTCATAAAATCCATATTCAGTTCATAGAATTATTTTTCCCTATCATCATAGTATCTCTATGATAGATACTTCTTCTGAATAGCCTATCGAACTCACTGCAAGTCAAATCCTCTTCATGAATACCTCTAACATTTTTTCATCTTCCCACCAAATATATCTTTTACCTTTAAGACTAAATGTAGCTATTATGGCCTTCATGTTTGCTGAGTAATAATGCAATCTAAAGAACCTATTCATTCCAAGCAACCATGTTTTGGCATTTTGTGACTTATTCGTTTCTCTTTCAAATGTAGGTGGCATTTCTTTCTTGAACTCATCCGGAAAACATTCCCTGTTATTCCTCCTGTAAGGATGATAACGATGATGATCATGATACCTGTTAGAACTAGAACTAGAATAGAACCTGTGTCCATAGTCTCTCCTATCTGGTGTATCCATTGAATTTCTATCTTTGGTTGTATCTTCACTATCCAACTTGTGCCCACCATGTGACTTGCTACCATAAGCTCCATTATTCATATCCTCCTGTCCATGATTGGTTCTAATCGTCCCTTGTATCTGCAAGTCTGATAAGATTTGAAGGATAACTGCATTGACCTCCGCTTATTTCTCCTATTCCCTAGAAAGTATCTCTTGTGATTGAATGATTTGGTCATTGTATTCTTTGCAACTCCTTATCTCTGCCTTTAAAATTCTCAAAGTGTCTGTTTTATGAGGGGATTACTCATCACCATGTTGCTCATATGATCTATAGGGATAATATCGTGAATTGTAGTCTACCTCTGCTAGTGATCTTTGTTTTTCTCTTCCTGCAAGGCATACTATGTCAGCGAAACCAAATCATAAACAAACCAATGTAAATGTACCTCAGTATAGTTCGGGGAGGATATCTCGTCTACAAGAACAACCAAATTAGCATAATATATGTATAATCATAATCACAATAGTGTATCGACATCATCTCAATCACAATCTAGTTACCATGCATGATTCCACAAATTCAACACCAATTATACACAATGCATTCATCACAACATATGTGTGACACATATCCATACATACAATAACATGCAATAATGACGAACACATTCTGGCAACAACACCATCAACTTGTGCATGAAATCACAACATAAACCATGACCACCATGTAATATCCAAAAAGGGAGAATGTAGTAATACAAAAACACAATAATTGAAAACTGCAACAATGAATAGATGAGCCATTTTATTATATGGAAGTGGATAAACAAGTACAAAAGTGCTCAAAATATGAGACAATCAAGCCAAACATGTAGGCTAGAATGACCCTGAATTCCTCCCATAAGAGGGACTACATAATTGTTGGACCATTGGAGGTAATACTGCACTGTCCCTGTTGCAAATGTCGGGACTACAACTCCCAGATGAAAAGAGAAGTGTAGATATGGAAGTTACAGAGCTCATATGATGCTTAGATTTTAGATCCGGGCTCTATGATGAATACCCAAGATAACCCAGAAAGGATTTCCAGATATGACAATCTTGGAAAATCACCCTCTTAGGCCCTGCAACATATGACTGCTGGGTATGTAGATCTGAAGCATGAACTGATCATAAGATGGCTACAATATGATACAGTCATATCTATTCTTGAAGGGTTGATCCATTCACTATATTCTCAAGCTAGAAGCTCAAGATCTATCTCCTCCTTCCTCCTCCACTGATTGCAACTGTTGAGTACACAACTGAAGAAAATTGTGCTATCAAGGAGATAAAGTCTCAAGCCTGATGTTAGATGCTACAATGTAGCTCCTGAATGATGGAAAAAATGAATACAAAGGGAGGAGATGGTCCCTCACAGGATTTCTAGCTAAAATACTGGAAACTTCCTTCCTCCAATTGATCTAAAGGACTAGACTGCACAATCCCTTGGGGAATTTATGCTGCATGGAGGTGTGAAACGCTGGCCTGAATTTCAGATATGAATATACAGCTCTTGGAAGACTAATCTTGAAGCCCAAGGTGAAAGGATGAATCCTCCACCAGTTTCTTAGCTGAAATTCCAAGAACTACCTCCTTGTCTCAAACCCTCAAGCAGGAATGCATAATTCCTGAGACTGAATGTATCATAGAGTTATGGCACCAATGCCTAATGATGTTTGACAGCTCAATGTGGCACCAATTACTGATTTTGTATGAAAGCTCAAAGAAACCTTCCCAGAGTAGGCACTTGAAGTCCATCGTGGGTAAGGGTGGGATTTCTGCTCGGAAACACTCGTGTGCGTAACAACACTGTAGACTTAGCTAAATAGTTGAAGCATGCATAGAAATTTCAAATGATAAATCCAGATAAACAGATCAATAATAAAAATCTAAAGCCTATGTTATGTTGTTGCCTTTATCTCCCTTTTATGCTTTGTGAGCCTTCCATAGCCCCAATCCACCTCATAACTGTGCTGCACATGTGGCCACTAGCATCCATGAAGATTGCGTTGTCTTTCCATGTTCTCCACCATCTATGAATTTAATTTCCACTCTCTCCATCATGTGTGCATTAGATGCACCACTTCCTCCACTATTTCATCATTATTTCTCTATGATGTTACTTTTAATGCACCATGATCTCATTTGACTTCCTCCATGATCTCCATGATCTTCTCATTAATGATCCATGATCTCCACTCTTCCTTCATTTAAGAAACTGCTCCACTACTCCATAATGCAGATCTACTTATAAATTATACACATACACACATCAAAAGTGTATTTTATTCATATATGGGGTTTATGGGTCCCTCCACCTTCTTATTTAGTTAAATAATTAGAAAAAGTAAGAACTCTAATATTCCAATTATCTGATGGAAATGTGGTAATATTATAGTCCTCCCCGCCAAAATGTTGCTTGTCCTCAAGAAATTGCAAAAGTGGATTCTACAACAATCCATCTCCCTCCAAATGGCATCCTCATATGGAAGGCCTCCCCATTTTCTCCAATGTGTTATGCATGCTCGACTCCAAAGTTGCCTCTCTAGAATGTCTAGAATGTCTTCCAACTGAAAAGTTAGATGCCTCTCCTCATCAATGAATCTTCAAGTGGAAACCATATGCTATCCAAGATCCTCCTCTATGCATGAGATACAAAAATTGAAGTGGTCTCTTCCCAAAGTGGAAAGTAGCCCATCATAAACTATCTCTCCATCCCATGCTACATATAGTAGAATAGATCTCTCCATGCTTCCATCCTTGGCTCTGTTGGCCTTGTTGGATCCAAGCATCATCCTAACAATGTGCAAAATAAGAAGTAGAGACATATGGATGAACATGTACAATTTCAAACCATACTCTCCCAATAATAACCACCACAACAAACCCTTCTTCTGCCATGCCAAATCATCATTAAACCAAGTAAGAGAGCCATACTCTCTCAAAAGAAGCCATCGCAACAATGCCTCTTGCTGCCATGCCAAATCATCATCAACCCAAGTATGAGAGCCATACTCTCTCAAAAGAAGCCACCGCAACAATGCCTCTTGCTGCCATACCACATCATCATCATACCAAGTATAATGACCATAATCTCCTAACATAAGCCAACGAAGTAAGGCCTCTTGTTTGCAACCTTTATCATCATCATGCAATGTATGGGGAAAAATCAGCCCATACTCTCCCAAAAGTAACCAAAGCAACAAGGATTCTTGCTGCCACATTACATCATCATGATGCAAGTCATGAAGCAAAAACATACTGATTGACACGTGGAATGTTACATCCGAACAATACAAACATGTTCCCTGCTGCCACATCATGTGAGAGTTATGCCATGTCCCAAACAAAAGTTCATACATGAACATAATATATATCCCAAACAAAAGTACATACATGGACATAAGATATATCATGTGATGGCCAAACTCTCTCAACAGTAACCAGCGCAACCATGCCTCCTATTGCTGCATAACATTAGTGATGTACATGGCATGAACCATACAATTGTGAGATGTTGGGTAGTAACCATACTCACCCAAAAGAAACCAGAGTAGCCATGCTTCTTGCTACCCTGTATAATAGATCTGAAAGTAGGTTTTCAACCCCTTTCTCATCGTCCTCATCCATCCATCCCACTGTAGATGATGAATCATGTAATGCTAAAACTTGGTATCCACCCAAGGTAGAATACCATTCTCCTCCATCTGATAATCTTTGCACTCCATGAGATGTTGAAGTGCACCTCCCTTCAGGTCTCTCCATGATATCCTCTCATCAATGGCCAAATAGAATCCATAAGGTTCCATACATGTTGTAGGTAGAAATTCCTCTTTGAGTTATGAGATGCTCATAAAAAAAACTCCATCTTGATAATAGAAAATTCTCTCCATCATAAGATGTCTACCATCTATCATATGTCCCTCCAATGCTTCATGAGTGACGTTTCCTTCAGAATTCTCCAAGAATAATGGGGCCCTCATCTCATCACTGCTGCTTAGTGACAACACTGTAGATATACATGGTGATACATTTGCTATCTTATGGCCATACACAATGTTGAACTCATAGTCGGGCATTGTATTGAATAGGACTGTGCTCATCCCATCCTTTGAAACTCCACACTTCAACACAAAGTGTTGTGGGTAGCTCAACAATGATATACTAAGATATCTATACATCTCATCCTTGATCAAGTCAAGGGTACTCTGTGCAGTGATAATTTGCTACTCCAAATCAGCAAGGTGCTCTAATCCTTGGTTATGCAATTTCCCTAATGGCATGGTCTCACAAATCTCAATACGAGGTACTGAAATAATATGAGAAGAAAGTGTTTGAAAAACTTGGATAAGTTGAATCTCGGGAAAATTTTGCACAACTACAAGAGTTCCTCCAACCAATGTAATGGCCTCTCCAACTGCTGGTAATGGTGATTGTTGCTCCTCTTCTAATGTACCAGCACTAGTATCTGCGTCCTCTTCCTCATGCATCTCATGAATCATGCATGGGACTCCCAATGTCAAGAGCTCAATACCATCTTGCAAAGATGCAAGTGCTCCTTATCCTGATGCAAGTACTTTTGCAGTTGGTGGTGGTGGTAGGGGCTCCTCCTCCGGATTGATAATTCTGACATCTTCCTTTGGCTTCTCATGTACTATCACATCAATGATGGGAAGTGTCTCAATGGAAAATGTCTCTGGTTTCCTTCTACCAAACTTATTCTTTAGTCTTTGATCGAAATATGCATAAGAAGTCACTTTGTCATGTGACAAATGACTGAACCACCAATCTTTTGCTTCACCCTCAAGGTGCAGGGGTGAAATCTCCACAACCTCTCTTTCTACTACTTGATATATCTGAAAGAATGTATCTAACTATTTCCTCCAAGCCCTGTGGTTGAGTATGATCCATCAAATGTAGGCAAGAAGAATCTATGCCTCTTTCTTCTATTTCTGTTGCAGGACCTCCTTTCTTCTTTGAGTTGTAAAAACTGTTGAAGAGTTAGATTCTCTTTGAGTTCTCTAGGCTGTGATTTGTAGCCTGAAATATATTTACTTAGGGTCTCATACCCCAAGTCTCCTTCATATTCACACCATTCACCTTCTTTATCAAAGAAAGTGGATCTAGTAGAATGTTGTGGAGCTCTTTGCCTCATCGGTTGTTTCTACTGATGATAGGAAGTACTTGGAACTTCCTCATTCTGAAATCTTCTTGGATCCTCCCTTTGCCTTTCTCTCTTCATTTGTTTGACCTCCTTGGAGATATCTTGCATAGATCTAAAGAGATGATTGGAAAAACTTAAACCCTCCATCATTATAGATCTCTACTATTTTCTTCTTCTTTTGATGTTAAAGATGAAGTGCCCACAAGCTGAGCCAAAGATAATGCTCTGAGACCACTGTAATATCCTAAAAGGGAGAATGCAATAATAAAAAAACACAATAATTGAAAACTGTAGCAATGAACAAATAATCTACATACACCATAAAAATATACAGAATAGTTGAGCCATTTTGTTATATGGAGTTGGATAAACAAGTAAAACAATGTTCAAAATATGAGACACTTAAGCCAAAAAAGTAGGCTAGAATGACCTTGAAGTCCTCCCACAAGAGGGACTGCATAAATGTTAGATTGCTGGAGGTAATACTGCATTGTCCCTGATGCAAATGTCGGGATTGCAACTGCTAACTAAAAATAGAAGTGTAGATCTGGTAGTTCCAGAGCTCAGATGATGCCGGGATTTCAGATCCGGGATCTATGATGAATACCTAAGATAACCCAGAAAGGATTTCCAGATATGACAATATTGGAAAATCACCCTCTTAGGCCCTGCAACATATGACTACTGGGTATGCAGATCTAAAGCATGAACTGATCATGAGATGGCTACAATATGATACAATCAGATCTATGCTTGAAGGGCTGATCCCTTCAATAGATTCTCAAGCTATAAGTTCAAGATCTAGCTCCTCCTTCCTCCTCCATTGCTTGCAATTGCTGAGTACACAACAACTGAAGAAAATTGTGTTGTCAAGGAGGGAGAGTCTCAAGAATAATGATAGATGCTACAATGTAGCTCTTGAATGATTGAAACTATTAATACAAAGTGAGGAGATGGTCCCTCACAGGATTTCCAGCTGAATACTGGAAACTTGCTTCCTCCAATTGATCTAAAGGACTGGACTACGCAATCCATTAGGGAATTGCTGCTGCATAGAGGTGTGAAATGTTGGCCTGAATGATGGATAAGAATATAAAACTCCTAGAAGGCTGATCTTGAAGCCCAAGGTGAAAGGATGAATCCTCCACTGGTTTCTTAGCTGAAATGCTAAGAACTACCTCCTCCTCTCAAACCTTCAAGCAGGAATGCGTAATTCCTAAGTCTGAATGTGTTGTAGAGAGGGGTTGAATGTGGCACCAATGCCTGATGATGTATGACATCTCAAAGAAACATTCCCAGAGTAGGCACTCTAAGTCCCCTGTGGGTAAGGGTGGGATTTCCACTCAGAAAAACCTGTGTGCTAAACAACACTACAGACTTAGCTAAACAGTTGAAGCATACATAGAAATTTCAAATGAAAAATCCAGATCTACACAGATCAATAATAAAAATTTAAATCTTGCCATTTATTGCTGCCTTCATCTCCCTTTCATTCTTTGTGAGCCTTCCATAGGCCCAACCCACCTCATAACTACATTGCACATGTGGCCACTAGCCTCCATGAAGATTGTGTTGTCTCTCCATGTTCTCCACCATCTCTGTATTTAATTTCCACTCTGTCCATCATGTGTGCATTAGATGCACCACTTCCTCCACTATTTCATAATTAATGCTCCATGATCTTACTTTTAATGCACCGTGATCTCATTTTACTTCCTCCATGATCTCTATGATCTTCTCATTAAGGATCCATGATATCCACTCTTTCTTCATTTAAGAAGCTGGTCCACTACTCCATAATGCACATCTACTTCTAAATTATCCACATACACACATCAAAAGTGGATTTTATTGATCTATGGGGTTTATGGGTCCCTCCACCCTCTTATTTACTTAATTAATTAGAAAAAGTAAGAACTCTAATATTCCAATTATCTGATGGAAAATTGGGAATATTACATACCACCATGCATATACAACTAGAAAATATACTACAAGCATAAGGACACATATGCAACTGACATGTACACATGACCAACACACCTCCCATCCAGTCCAAGGGGTGAACCATGCTTTGATACCACTCTGTAACTGCCTTCCTCCCAAATTTACCCAAGCTAACCAGCCCACTAGGGTAAAAATGTGACGAGAGGCTACTGTGATGTGATTCAACTCGCCATGTACACTTAAAGAAATGGGATTGGCATAAAGAAACCAAACTGGCCTTCCACACATGTTACAAAAACTTCAAGAGGCAACCAACCCTTCCAGGTGCTTAACCCTTGAGACAACTTATCATTTACTAATATGGACCCTCATTCGCTCACATGAAAATCCATTCATGTGACTGAGGCCTTCATGTCGCATGCACAACAAGGCATGCCAACGACTATGGAATTTTCCACTCGATTCTTAGCCAGCGACCCTGAATTCTGAGGCAGCGACCCCAAATTCTAAGCCACTTTTTCAGGGATAGGTCTCAAGCCACAACCCAAAACTTCATGAAAATTTCAGAATTATAAACAACAAGGGAATAAGGTTACTAATGAAATCTTTGGTACACGTATTTCATCTGAATCCTACTAGCCATGACAAGAATTTCACCAAACATGTCACAAATATGTAATCTAAGGGTAATAACAATAGATATAAACATAGGGGTATCATACTTATCTGAGAATCGTAAAGAAGCATTTATTCCTTATCACAATAGTTGCATTATTATCTATTAGGTCATATATTCATTTTCATTCAATTGTTAATCAAAACATGATTAGATCCATACATCAAGTATGTCATAAAATATACTCATAACCAACATATAACCAACACAAATAACAAGTATATAATATCCATAAAAACCGCATTGTGAGAAATTATATTCAACCGTCAAATACAAGAGGAAAAGAGCTCTTATTAACATATGCAAATTGAAACCAGTTTTGGGATTTCCGCGTACCACCTAACCATAGATTTGGTTGAACCCAATATTTCTTTCAACCAATCACCCATGTGCTATATTCCAAGCATGAATGTGGAATCTCATGAAACAAATCAAATAAAACCAAACCAGGGCTTCTATATGCCAAACTACCTCAACCCTCAACCGGTGATTATACCTCACGGTCAAACATCACTAACCATCACCAGTTTGGTCTCTACCCAAGCTATCTAAGGCATCATAGTGTTTGTTTCAACCAAGGCTTCCAGGACTAATAACTCAACCCAAATTTTTTGTCGAGATTACAGAGCGTTTGTTCAAACAGGGCTTCTAGGACTAGTAACTTATCCCACAGAGGGCTTCCATATTGTTTTTCCAACCAAGGCTTCCAGGACTAGTAACTCAACCCAAGTTGTTTCAGGGCTTCCAGAGTGTTTGTCCAACCAAGGCTTCCAAGAACTAGTAACTCAAGCCACAACCAAATGAATATGAGCACCAACCAGAGAACAAAGATAAAACCCAGGAAATGAAAAGGCTAGGAAAAACTATTGTCAATCCAGAGAATCATCCATGCCAATGATAGATCATAACCACGAAACCACATGCATGCCAAAATTAGCAAGGAAATCATACATGGAACTTTGTACCTGCAAGAAAAACCCACTATAGTTTATGATCTTGGTGTCCTCTTGCAATTTCCTAATGTTCCTTTGCCTTCTTGCTCTAAATCCCAAGCATTCCACACTCCTCCAAGAGTTCTCCAAAAACAAACTAAGTGTCCAAGAGTATGAGAGAGAGAGAATGGAATGAAAGCTTGAAAACCGAACTCAAAAAAATCCATGAACTGATCCTTAGAAGCCTTTTTATTAATGAGGACTCTATTCTCTTCAATTTTCCATTATTTTCCTCCTCACATGCAACCTATGACCTTTCACCTTGCTTTTCTCATATTTTCGATTATTTCCATAAATAAAATTCCAAAAAATTCCGCTTTTCCTTTCCAAATCCTTTTCCATTTCCTTTTCCAATTTCATTAGCCATTAATTAATCACTAGTGATCCTCGTCATTATGTTTTTTCCCAACATTCAACTTGGAATACGTGTCCCATGACCATGGTATTATTTTTCCTTTATTAACTTTATTACATGGAATTTTTACCAAGGTTGTTACACAAATTAAAGGTATGGGTACTTGTAGGATGGAATTACATCCAATTTGTAACTATTAAATATGATTCTTTTATCCTTATCACAAATATCTATTACAAATCCCTTTTTTTATACATTAAAATTAATTTCAAAGTAACTATAAATTTTTTTTAGGGCATCATGATGTCTTTGGAGACTATCTTTTTCCTTTTCCAATAACACAGTACATCACCCATATAGGTCAAAAACAAGAAAACGTAAATTTCTATGCATATTCCACTTCCCACATTCTTCATGATCCAATATTTTAATTGATCTATGAATATTCCAAATAATGTTAAAGAGATGGGACATCCTTGTTTAACCACAATATCACTATTAATTTTTACTTTCTTTCTTCTAAATATTTTTTATTGGTACCTCAATTATGCACTGGCTCTTTCATATATACTGAAAGTAACTCCTCTCCATTCAACTAAATTTCTTAATATCTCCATTATTTCCCAAAGTTTTAATTCAGACATTGTA
This sequence comes from Pinus albicaulis, assembly GCA_034641835.2. Classification (NCBI taxonomy): domain Eukaryota; kingdom Viridiplantae; phylum Streptophyta; class Pinopsida; order Pinales; family Pinaceae; genus Pinus; species Pinus albicaulis. The sequence goes on along the minus strand of CM076573.1, from coordinate 663,452,594 downwards.
GGCCCTAGAAAAATTAGCAACAAAGATACATACCATTTCCTTTTCCTTGCACCTTCTTAGCAAAAAATCTAAGAGTACCAAGTGGTTAGTGGTTGAATGCTTAAGTTGAAAAATAGCTTGACCGGGAGTGTTGAAATTGTTTTACTTTACCCATTTACTTGTTTTCCACTCTGTTGTGGCATATAACTAAGAAAATTTGCAACTAAATATTGACACAAATTCTCATCAACTATGATTACTTGTGTAATATTGTCATGAAGTGTAACAACCCTTCATTAACCTCGTTGTTTTGTAAATTTAAATATGATTGTAATGCAAGTGTGGGAATATGATCGATGATTAGATTATATGATGTTGTTTAAATATATATTTTTTAATCCTTTTGACTATTGACAGAAGGAGGGGATAACCTTTCATATCTGTATTGTCTAAGGGATCTTTCTTTTTTTCTTGGATAGCCACATACCCATCTTGGACTTCAATGTTGAATTATTTTGAAAACCTAATCAATTTTTATTACTGATAAGTCTAATTATGATACATGATTAGTGCTAAACTACTTCTTGGTGCACAATATATGAGATTGTATTAGGGGTGGTGGAAAGGTAGGAAGATGATCCTTTCCTTAGTGCATCACAGATCCAAGAGACAACCTCTCAAATGCATGAATGGAGATTGAGGAGACTAATAAAAATGAAAAATGGAAGATAACATGTATTTTTTCTAGTCAATTGATTCTTGGTGGCTGGTTCTCACGAGTTGGATCTCATTGGCTCTTGACTTTCTTATTGTTCGTTGCAATTCACCAAGTTCTCTCCTTGACATAGTCATCCTTTTCCTTTGATTGTTCTTGGATGATCGTGGGGAGTGTGTGCAAATTGTAAGTATTGGTAGAAAAATGTGGAGTGGCATCCAAGCTTGCATATAATCCTATGAAATCAAGGCCACAAACTAGTACCCTAAATACCTAGCCTTGAGTTACATCTTTGTGAATTTTGGGTGATATCACCTGTGAACTATGTTTGAGGCCATTGGATTTTGTTTTCTAAGCCTGTGTAGTTAGTGGGAGGCTTAGTGGATGGTTGAATCATAATGATGTTTGTTTTATAGTTGTTAAACCACCTAAATAGGTATTTCTGGGTCATTGTACTTCTTGTTGAGGAGTCGATAGAAAGCTTTTTTAGTGGAATTCAAACCCTTGTGGTTCTTGTTATAAAAATAAATTTGATAAACCACCTATATAGTGGATTTTAACTCCTAGAATGAGAAATACCCCATTTGGAATTTGGGTGAAATCCTTGCAAATTGTGTTTGAGGCCACTAAACTGTGTTGTCTAAGCTTTCATGGTTAGTGGGAGGATCGGTGGATGAATGAATCATTGTTTCACTTTATGTATTGCTGATAAAATACTTGAATAGGTAATGTTGGGACACTGTGGTGCTTGCTATGTAGCTAATAAAAAACCTAGATAGTGAACTGGAAACTTTTGCAGTGCTTACTATAAAAAGACAATGGATGAACTGCCTGGACATTGGATTCCAACTCTTGGACTGAGTAATACCCCATATATAATTTTGGAGAATACTTGTGAATGAAATTAGAGGAAATAATGGTTCATTGTGGTGATTACTGTTATATGGAAGTTGATAAAACACTTGGACAGTGGACTCCATCTTCTGAGTGTTTAACCAAACCTTTGGTGTGAATTTCCTTTAGCATGAATCTCCTTAGACATTAAATTTGGCTCCAGGTGATTAACAATATGAAAAATATTGTGTGGTTGGACTATGGTTTGGTGGAGAGTGGAAGTCCCTCCTTTAGTTTCTATTCATCTTAAAAAACACTTATAACATATTACAATTGCTTATGCTCAATGCTATGTTTATGACTGGTATTGTTTCTTGCATGTGTATTATTTCTAATGAGTTTTTAGACTATGTTACTCAACATTATGTTTATGAATGACATCAGAACTTGCATGAAGACGATAAGTTAGTTTGGATCGTGTTCTTAGCATTATGTTTATGAATGAAATATAAATATTTGTGTTATGAGTTAATAGATGATCATAGATCTTTAAATAAGTTTAACTAGTTTGCATGAGGACAAAAATGGCTTATGAATGTGGGAGTTATGATGTTTGATAGATGGATTGAAAATCTCCTTTTATTGAAATGAAAACATGTGCATATCATTCTTGGTTATTTCTCATTTTAAAAACTATGAAATTCGTATGAATGGGTGTTGTGGTCTTACCCCCTTTCTTGTCTTAGACGTTAATGTATTTTGGTGTTATGGGTAACTACTCCCACAATTGGTTATCACTCAAAAAGTTTTTTGGTTCAGGACCTTCAGTCCTCGGGCCATAAAACTCATATATTTTGGCTCTAGGTAGTCACCCTTTCTTTTGTAAAAATCCCAAATTTGTTGTTTCTATTTGTTATCATACTGAGGCATTAGTATGGTGAAATTCACATATGTATATGGATATAGTTTGACAATGGAGGACCGATGGAAGAACCACATCGTAGTGGAACCATGCCATGTAGACCCCACACTGGCTAGTGGCCATTGAATTGTATACCCTAGACTATAAATTAATGTATGTGTATGGGTAGGTAAGTGTTTAATTTTTATGGAGGAATCCAACCAAATGTAACAACTCCTCGTGTACCCATTAGGCCTTTAGACCATTAGACTTGTGGAGGAGTCACATGGGTGAGCCATGGAAAAAAATACCTAACCCAATATGATGTAAGTGGGTGGACCCCATTGGCTCATTGAGCCTTAATTTCCTTGGAAATTCAAAGGAGCTACATGGAGGAGTCCTTGGCCAAGAGCCTGAATCAACATGATGTAAGCTGGTGGGCCCATTGAGTTGTGGGGCCATTAGGTTTTTAAAAGAAGTTAATTATAGAGTGAGGTCGATAGATTTGAGCCAATATGAAATGTTCTTGTGGACCCCCATAAGTCATTGGCCTTTGGCAATTTGACATAATGAACATATTAAAATCCTAATAAACCTTATCTTCTATTTCATGGGTACCGTACATGATGGTGACGTGGCACCACATGGGCCAAGAAGGGGCCATGTGGGTGTTGCATGGATCTATATTGATGACATGGCCTCCTTTAATGGGATAAAATTGTAAGATAATTAACATTCTAACCATGAATCGAATTGAGTTAAAACTTATATCGTTGAAAATATCTTGACGAGTTGAATGTAATGGTGGCATTAGTTTTAGGATTATAAGACCTTGAGAATATAGGTTTGTGTAACCCCATATTCATAATAGATATTGGAGATATGTTCAAAGTAGGTAGCACTCCTGCAACTTGAGATAGCTTTAGGGGGTGGGAGGTGTTAAAAAGTGGTAAAAAAGCTAAGGTTCAACACTTGGAATTGATGGGCCCTAGAAGATAAAAATATTATGTGAGATAAAATTGGAGATTTGTTACAGAGTGATACCAACAATGAAGTTCAAAACTAGACGTGAATGGGCTATCACACACTTAATATAATTTAATATTACATGGTTGAGTAAATTGATTTGTTATATGAATGTTGATTTAAACTTGTAGTTGATGTGATTGTTAATTGAGATGGAATTCCTAATTGTCCTTTTGTTTTTCTTGAAATCTGTAATTTCCATGTGTTTTGGTTGTGTGAAAGACTTTAGGTCAGCATGATTGGTGCTAACATACTAGGGCTATGGTGATTATTTTTATTATTTATTTATCTATCAATTGTGTGTGTGAGAATATAAGAAGGCATAACCAACAAAAAGAATAAAGGAAAGAGTAGCAGAATGGTGCAATACAACATGGATAAAACCCATCCTAACTAGGAAGAATATTCAACTTGAATGAGGTAAGAAGAAATTTCTCCTAATTGGATGTATACCCTTAAAGGCTTAATATTTGAACTAAGGATTTGGAAGGTTGACAATGAAAATATTTTTATATCCCAGGAAAGGCAAGTAGAGGTGAATGCAATGATATTGTAGAGATTATCATATATACAAAGACAAAAAAAACATGAACCTAATGTTGGTTATTTGGATAGGAATAAATCTAAGAAAATTCCAACTCAAAATTTGGAAGCATGGATTGGAAACTAATAAGGAATAATATAGAAAGGAAAAGAAAAGACATAGGAAGACAAGTGAATACACGGTGAGGGAACTCCACTCAACACTCTAGAAAGAGAAACAAACAACCATGACCAACTATATAGTGCTACAACTAGGATACGACGACACCATCAAAGGATGACAAGAAAATCATAATTATAGAAGAATTCAAGAAATAAAATCCCCCTACCTGTGATGGAGAGATTAAGAATAATGAAAAAGTAAAATACTATATTTTGGGCTTAAATAAGTACTTCATAATCCATGACTATTCTAAAAATATTAAAGCCAAGTTATCCATTTTTAACTTGAAAGGAAAAAGTTTAAATATGGTGGGAAGATATTAGAAATGTCAAAGGAATCATAAGAAAGGAATTGGCTTGGAAAATATTTGAGAAATATTCCTAGGAAAAGTACTTATCTGAGAGGTTATATGAAAAAAAATTAAAGAGTTTCATGAGAATAAGCTGGGAAAACTCACCTTATATTCCTACACCACATATTTTTAGAGATACTAAGGTATGTACCCTACTTCAAGGATAAGAAGGTGAAGATTCATAGATATCTCAGTGGGTTACCATAGTCCTACCAAGACAAAATTGAGTTTGATGAATTGAAGACACTAGAGTAAACTACCATGAAGGCCAAGTATTACTATGATCATTTCAAGGATAGAGTTGAATTTCACACAGATGAGGAAAAAATATAAACCAACTTTAAAGGGAAAAAACCATAATACTCAAGGAACAAAAAAATGGGGAAAAATGTCAAGTTCAGTACACATGTTAAAGGTGAGTTCTAGTAGAATTTTCCTGATGCAAATAGAGATTGGCCTATAAAATCAGTAAGGGAGATGCAAAGGAGCCCTAAAGAAATCCCTGAAGTGTTGGATATGTGGAAAGATACACATGTTAAAATATTTCCCTCACTTAATAAACCAAGAAGTTGTACAATTTCCAAGAGGAAACAATATCACATGATGTGTCTCAAAGCATACCTCAAATTTATATAGCATTGGAAAATAAAAAAGTATATCATCAAGCCTCATTGATCGAAATGGAAGGTACTATTTCCAAATATATTGTCTCAATTTTAATTGATCCAAGTTCTAACTTCATTTATGTCAATCCCAAAATTTTTGATACATGTGATTTGTGAAGGAAACCATATGTGAAATCATGGTTGGTCCAACTAACCACGAGAGTCAAAAAGGGGGATGATTGTTTTGGTGGAGTCATACCTCCTGGAAATAAGTGGCATGACAACAACCATCACACTTAATATATTTCCATTGGTTTCATATAATATTTTAATTAGCATGTATTGGATGGAAACCCACATGAACAAAGTGGATTGTTATGGTAAATCACTAAATTTCCTCACTGATGAGGGAGAGGAAAAAGTATTACAAGGAATAAGAAATATTGTCTCGGTAAGGAAAATATTAGCATTGTAAGTGAAGAAATGAAAAATTGGTGTGATTTCTTATGACACTACAAAAAAACATAACATTTTCATGGAAAATAGCACCAAAATCTAGTGTTTTCAAGCACACAAATTGGCTTCAATCAACGCTGAGAAATCTAGCGCAAACTGGCATTTTCATTTGGGCATTGTGATTAGCGCCAAAATTTTTTTCTTCTATTATTACTTCCATTGTTGCATCCATTTGTAATTCTTGTTTTTCTCCCACTTGTGCTTCCTATTTTTCTCATGCAATGGCATAAAAAATATCTTCCTTTTTGGTTTCCTAATTAACACCAAGTTAGGTTTCCATTATAATGTCCTTTGTTGCATCAAATTTTGCTTCCAATATGGCATCACTTATTGCATATACCTTTTCTTCAATTATGTCACCTTATTTAGCTTATAATATGCATTGTTGGGTGTCTTATATTCTTTCCATGACTAGTTTCACACGTCATTGTTATGTTGTGTCGGGCGCAATGGGGGGGGGGATGGGGGGGGCGATAGCCCTCCCTACTGGGGGGTTTGTAGGGGGGTAGTAGATCCCCTTGCATAAGGTCAGGGGTAGTCCTTTGAATTATTTTTTTTATTTTTAACCAGTAATAGTTGGGTAGACCCAAGGATGGGGGGTAGACCCAAAGATGGTGTGCAGACCTACCCATGGTTTTGGGCAATATGGTTTTTTTCCATGGTATGTTGTAGATACGATTGGGGGAACTACAATTATGTTTAAATCTGAGGTTAAAGGATTGGGGTTTATGAATGATTCAACATGTATATATATATGTATTATAAACTTGAAAGGAATATAATGAAATTTCAATCTAGTTTTCCCGGTTTGGGTTCCAAGAAAAAATATTTGTGTATATTTTATGTTCTCGCCATTTTTGTATAGCATTAAAACCTACATGGATTCCATTATAATGTCTTTTGTTACTTCTATTATTTCTTCCATTATTTCTTCTTGGTTTTCTACCTGAATGGATTCTTTGTTTGCTTCTTCGAGAACGCCAAGTTTGGATTCTAATATTGTTTCCATTATTACTTATGTGTTTGCTACCTGAATTGGTTTTGTTTTTACTTCTCAGATAACTACATGTTTGGCTTCTAATATTGATTCCATTATGACTTCTTTGTTTTATTCCTGAATTTATTCTATTTTTCATTCTTAAGTAACGATGAGTTTGGCTTCTAATATTGCTTCCATTAGTACTTATTTGTTTGCTTCCTGAATTGCTTCTATTTTTGCTTCTATGCCATGTTTGGCTTCTAATATTGATGTCATTATTACTTATTTGTTTTCTACCTGAATTGCTTTTGTTTTTTCTTCCAAAGTAATGCAAATTTTAACTGCTAGTATTTCTTCCATTATTACTTCTTTCTTTGATACCTATTTTTTTTTTCTTCTTAGATAATACCAAATTTTGTTTCCAAGATTACTTCTGGTATGTTTCTATTTTGGCTTTCATTGTTGCTTCCTTTTTTTCTTTTAGTTGGAAGGTTTCCTTTCTATTTAGCGCATGGGTTTGCTTCTTTTTTAGGCCCAAGGTTTTCTTCCTTTTAATGTTAGTATTTGCTTCTTAATTACCCTCCAATTTTGATTCTTATTAAGCAACCAATTTAGTTTCCTATTTAGATCCAATAATAGCTCCAAGTATGGCTTCCAATTTAATGTCGAATTTTACTTCCATTTTACAGCCACATTTTGCTTCCATTTTAACAACTCATGATGCTTCCTTTATAGCTTCAATTTATTAATTTTATATTTTTTATTTAATTTAAATTAGTTAAGTATATCATGCCTCTTAGATAAATTATATTATTATAAAGTAAGTCCGATTGCATTTGAAATATTTTATAGCATACCATTTATAAAGAAATTTTAGGGAAATGGACATCCATACAAATTAACAATTTTTTTTTAAAACTATAATCGGTATTTTTATATTATCAATAAACAAAATTGTTGGTCATGACTAGCTACACATAATGCAGGCCCAAATTCACATCATAGATATTTCCATAGAAGAGCTCTTTCAAGTTTCTTATAGTTACAGAACACACCACAACATTGGAATAAAATAACAAGATAATTTTATTTTTAAGTATAACCATTATTTTTATATTATTAATAAACAAAGTTGTTGGTTTGTGAAAAGCTACAGATAATGTAGGCCCGAATAATACATATACAAATGATACAACTCAATTTTGTACTACAAGTGAAAATGATACATATGATAATAAACATGAAAAGAGGCATCATAACAATTTGTTAACAATGATCCATGATGGGGTATATATGATTAATGTCATTGGCTACTACCAATAGATTTATCATCATTGTCATAATCATCATGTATATCACGATCATCAACATAGTGATCATCATCGATGTCATCATTTTCGTCGTCTGCCTTGGTGTCCTCTCCATTTACCTCATCATCATCATCAAGAATGTCTAAACCAGACCCAACATAATGTGGATTGATCTCAAGACCAACTAGATCTTCTGGAAGACCCATGTTCTGCAAAAATAATAAAAAAATCAAATCAGAAATATTTAATATTTCTGTTATATTTATAATATTAGAACATATGAAATGGTACCATAATAATACTACATCATATCAAAGTGCACATATATACCATAATAAAATTTCAATTAAGTTACAACTAAGATGTCATTCCAATGATGTAAAACATGCAACAATTCTAATAAACATTAGTAAATCATGGAGAAGGCTAGAAGATCAAAATCTAGCCACTGCTCGCGAGAGGAAGGAGAAAGTGTAGCAAAAATAAGGGGACAAGGGTTAGGGGTATACATAGAACTCATTGGTTAGCAGGGATCACTAGTTTGAAAGGTACTATAGTTGTTTGATTTGTTTCCTCTCAGTTATATTTCATGTGTTATTATTGTTACTATTATTATTAGCCTTGGTCATGCATTAATGATTGCAAAATTGTAACCGTGTATTGTGTAACAACATAGGTCCTGGATCCATCCCTTTGTTATTGTGATAATTATTTAATACCCATTATAGTTTGATGGTGTGTTCATTTCATGTGAATGTGGTTTTCAACATTTGTTGAGAGAACGGGTTCTAGGAGTGTTGTTCTTTTATGAATAAGAGTGACAATGTGACAAAGTGTTTTTATTCTATATTGTGTGTTTATTTCTTGAGAATGTGAACAAGGTTTGAGATTCTAACAACCAGAGTGGTGAATTGCTGAGAGTGTGATTACAACAATTGAGTTTGAGATTCATTGGCACTAGTCATCATTTTCTCTTGCATATATTTTGTGTAATAGAATTGCAATAACAAAACCCACCTAGATTGATAATTAATGTGAACAATCAGAACTATTGCTCTAAATTAAAAAGGACAATTGTTCTTCCTAGGAACAAGTTGAAGAAAAACCTATACACAACTTTCACATAATTCAAGTTGAAGAAAAACCTATACACAACTTTCACATAATTCAAGTTGAAGAAAAACTTGGAATGTTGTATGAAATTTGAAGAAAACTTATTTAAGGGTCAAATTAAACATATATAATTCAAAATTTTGTAAAATAATTAAATAAAAAACCAATAATTTGAATCAATCACAATGACTAATAAATGAAGTCTGGGCATGAATTTTAGCGAAGCAAGGAAATTTTTCCCTACTTCAAAAAAATGAATTCCCAACCTTCATTGCAAGGCCAAATTGAATGATTCAACTTGGAGAATACCTTTTTACTCATAATTAACATCAATTTGGCACATTGAATTTTTTTGTGCAAGAATATGCCAAATTGGACTAATTTCGTAGCTTTAAAGTCAAGGTTTGTGTGCCTCAAATAAATGTACACCAGGCCTTGTACTTAATTTACTGTGTGATAATGATTGTTCCAACTTAAATATAAAACCATTTTATGAAACATACCATAGTCAATTTATTAAAGGAAATGTTATACATTGAAATCCAACTCTTCCAAAATAAAAATTGATTATATCTGTGAATGATCACAGTTGGAACAAATTTGGAATCCTAGGCCAAACCACTAACACTCTTGGTAATGAAATTTCAAATGGGACATGATTGGAAAATTCCTAACCTTAGGATATAACTTTGCATCATGTCTGACATATATCCTACATAACTATGTTTACGACTTATACACAATTTTCACATAAGGCAAGTTGAAGAAAAACTTAAGATGTTGTATGAGATCTAAAGTATACATATTTAAGCTAAAAGTAAAGATATAAAAATGTAACTTGTGTAAAATAATTAAATAAATAATATACAATTTTAATCAATTATATTGGCCAGTAAATGAATCTTGGGCTTGTATTTTAGTGAAGGCAATTTTGGCCTGCTTCACAAAAATGTACGACCAACCTTCATTTCAAGGCCAATATTTTTGTCTATGACGATATTTTCTCTTGAATTTATAACGCAGAGTCTCATTCCTGCAAGACATTCTTTGCCTGAGCCTGGGCATACTGAAATTCCGAGAAGAATCCGACCAGTTACCAGAAGGAGCTGCAGGAATAGAGTTAATTTGACCAACAATAACAGGAGAAGTATGAGAATTGAACAGAACAGGGCAGAAGTTACTATTTGAGAAGTGAAAGCCGGGAATCGTATCCAAACAGCATTGCAGAGAGCACCTGCGTCCTGTAGCTGTGCGAGCCCCACCTATTGCACAGCCGCCCGGGCAATGTGAGCGCAGAGGCGACGAAGGGCGGTGAGCAGAGCCAAAGCAATCGGAAGAATGCGAGCAATGGTGCTCCATTTGAAGTCTGGTGCGCCGAGCAGGACAGAGCGATTGACGGCAAGGAGGAGTTAATATCCATCGCTTTGGATTAATGAACTTAGCATTAATGACACCATAGGGGGCCATGTGGCCACCCCAGGTGAACCGCCTTGGTTTTTGAACCAGGCCTGGAGGCCTCTTAACCCGAGATGTCATCCGCATCCGGAAAACGCAGAGTCTCATTATTGACCAAGTGAATTTTTTTTCGGCATGAAAATGGTATATTTTCAAGCTAGAGAGGATTGTAGATCCGTTTATTGTAAATAACATGCAATCCCTTACACAGGTGGAAGTGATGATGAAGGAGTTTGGTTTTGAGAAAGGATAAAGTTGGATATTGACACCTAATCTTTGGGATTAGGAAATACATGTACATATTGTAAATAGAAAAGAATAAAAGAAGCTAGAAGACAAAGAGAAATTTGGAGATGAAAGTCTCCCTCTCCTTGTATATATTCATGTTATCTCCTAATGCAAAGGAAAAAATTTATTCGTTGATTTACTCCTGGTATGACATGGTATTAGAGCCCGCTCCTCATTTATTCCCTTGTAACTCCTATTTTCTCTGCCATATTCTGTCCCTCTATTATTTTTTGTATTCTCTGCAAACTTCAGTGCTTCTAGTCATTTCAAAATCATGAATTCTACGTTATTCCTGGAGAGTGTGTAATGGTGTTGGATTATTTTGATGCTACATGTTTTTATGGTACGAAGCTCTGCAAATCATGTGTTTTTTCGAGCCTTCTATGGGTGTTCTGATGTGCATTCATTTATGGTTGTATGACTGTGAAATTGTGGCTCCTAGCATTGTTGTTGAACATGTTCTTTGCGTTCAAAAAATAAGTTGTGTGTGTGGCATATGCATTGTTGATGTCATATGCTATAACTCTGTCTTGAAATGTGTGGTATGTCACATGTTTTTATACATGCATTGGTGAGAGCCATAGGTGTCTGAGTGTTAAATTATTTTTTATCATATGTTGAAGACTTTGAAAAGTTGAATTCCTTTTATCATTCATGGAAGATATATACATTAAAGGGAGCATAATTATTTTCTATCATATGTTGAAGACTTTGAAAAGTCGAATTCCATTCATCATCCACAGAAGCGATATACATTAAAGGGAGCATAATTAATTTTTATCATATGTTAAAGTCTTTAAAATTCGGTTTCCTTTTATCATTCATGGAAGAGACATACATTAAAGGGATAACATACTATTTATTATACGTTGAAGCCATTATTTAAACATTATGGTGGGAATATGTATGTTGAATTCCTTTTATGAAGTGTGAATATATGTATGGTATATGATGGCATTCCCATGACATACATTATATGATATATATTATATTTTATGAGTAGTGGTTTATATGTTCACATGAAACTATTGATTTTGTATAGTGAAGAGTGAAGTTGGAAGTGAGGTTTTTAAATCAGTTTCATACGAAGGAAAAGTACATTTGTAATTATTTTGGAAATCAAAAGCACGTAGCCTTTTATTTGATGATGAATTCACTCATATCCATAGTGGGAGTAGTTCTCACTGGCAAAGAGAACTACTATGAGTGGTCAGGGAAGATAAAACACACCCTCATTTTTAATGATATTTGGAAAGGAATTTTTGAAGGAGAAGGATAAAATGCTCCTAGAAAGTTGACTTCAGACAAGGAGATTTCCATTTGGGAAAACAAGAACAATAAGGTCTATGCCTTGATTTCATTTTCTGTAAATGAAGATGTGATTCATCATATTTCTCCATTTTCAAATGCCTTTGAAGCCCTAAAGAAGTTGAAGGAATTATATGACTCACAATCTAAACTTGAATTTTTTCAATTGATGATCAAGTTGTTCAATCTTGAGTTGAAAAATGATGACTCTCTTGCCTTAGCATCAGAAGTAAGATCCACTATGCATAACATAAAATACATTGGTGTTGAAATATATATTCCTCTCATAGCTTATGTTAAGGCACTATGTCCCACCTATTCACACTATATTGAGTCATTGCAAGCAAGTGGAAATCTTAATGAGATTACCTTTGAATCCCTTGAGAAGAAGTTTGTTGAAAGAGAGATGGATTTTGGGAAAAAGACAACTACACAATATTTTGATGAATTCATTTGCCTTACAAAGAAAGAGAAGAATCATTAACAATAATTTTCTAGAATCTAGAGGAAGAGGTGGCCGAAGAGGAAGAGGAAGGAAAAATTTTAGAGGCAGAGGGGCAAACATTTCCAAGGATAAAGGTTTGATCTTCATTTCATATGATGCAATAGAGATGGACACGATGCTTCCACATGTAAGCTTCCTTGGGACAAAATTAAGCAGGAAATAAATGAAGGAAAATGTAAACATGTGAGAAATAAAAAGGTAAATCACTTGAGTCCGCTCATTATGTTGTGGCACATTGCAACATTGGATTAAATGAAGACTTATTCAATGCTTCACTTGCTTCATGGAAAGATGCTTGGTTGCTTGATTCAGGAGAAATTTCCACATGAATTTCAGAAGATATTTCTTCTAAGAGTTCACTGATAATGTTGATGGAGCAATATTTTTTTGCAGACAAGTCAAAATTAAAGACATCAGGGTTTGGTACCATTAGGCTCAACTTGCCTGGTCTTCCATAATTTCTTCTACAAAATGTTCTATACTTCTCAGAGCTGAGGAGAAACTTTCTATCTTTGTTCCACATCCGCCAGTAGGGACACTCTATTCATATATTTGATGGAAATTTCAAGGTAAGAAAATCATCATATCACTCACTTTTCATGACTAGGATAAAGGAAGAAATTCTTTTGAAGTTGTAAGCAACCTCTGCTCGTGCACAAAATGTTTCATACAATTCTCACTATGATTAAGGTACACTTCCATAAAGTCTTTTATGGCATGCTAGAATTAGACACTTGAACTATGAGAACCTTTGTTTGTTAAAGAAAAATGATGTTACTGGTTTTCCTAAAATTCCTAGGAAACTTAAGCAATGTGATGCATGTAGCTTAGGAAAGCACAACAAACAATATTTTCATGATTCTTATTCCAAAGCACATAGAAACTTGAACTCATTCATTCCGATTTATGTGGTCCAATGCATGTTCCTTCTGAAAATGGTAATAAATATATGATGAATTTTATTGATGACTACACCAGAATGTGTTGGATTAATTTATTGAATAAAAAATATGAAGCTTTTGAAACATTTAATAAATTTCATGCGTGCATTGAAAATGATGCAAAATATCCTATTAGCTTTATTCGTACTCATAATGGAAAATAATACACTTCAAATGAATTTGAAAACTATCTTCACCAGCATGGGATCAAACATCAAATAATTGTGCCTTATAATCCCCAACATAATGGAGTAGATGAAAGAATGAACATGACAATCTTAAATATGGTACGTTTCATGATGTTGTTCAAGAATGTTAAACTGATGTTTTGGGCTAGTGTAGTTCTATGAGTTGTGTATATAAAGAATAGGTTTTCATCTAATGTTATAAAAAACAAGACTCCCTATGAAATATGGTATGGCCACATTCCTTCAGTGAGGCATCTCAGGGTTTTCAGTTCCACCTGTTATGCCTTGATACCTAAGGAAAAGAGAAATAAACTTGGTGAAAGGAGTCACAAATTTATCTTATTGAGTGTACTCAAACACCTCCAAAGCATATCTTCTATATGATATAGTGAATAAGAATTTTATAATATCTAGAGATGTGATCTTTCTTGAATATTCTAAGACTGACCATGTTTTTTAGCGATACATTGATCGCTTGGATAGATTCGTACATGCATAGTATTTTTAGGAGTTTGATAATGATATTAAACATATTTAAGGGGGAATTCCTATACTAGATCAATCTGTGGAATATTCTTATGAATAACTCTCTCCCCCGCATGAAGCTCTATCCACTACTGACACTTTGAGTGATGTGATTAACAGAATTGGGAGACTAAATCTTGATTCAGTTCTTGATTCAGCCTCATCTTAGTCAACTGAGCATCCTGGGACATCTTAGAAAGGTCCTCCAAAATGGCTAAAAAATACACTTGAAAGTGTTCATCTTTATGAGGTTAGAAAGACAGGAACAAGAAAGTAAAACATACAAAATGGAGGCGATGTAGACAATCATGATTCATCGGTTGATATGGATGTTTCTTATGATTGTGAACTGAATTTTTCTACATATTTCAAACCAAATTAATTCAAATAATCTGCTTCACATGATGAATGGAAAGAAGCGATGCAAAAATAATATGATGCTTTGATAAAGAATGGCACCTGTAAGTTGGTTGATCCTCCATTGGGAACCAAAACAACAAGTTGAAAGTGGGTATTCAAGAAAAAGTATAAAGCAGATGGCTCACTTGACAAGAAAAAAGCCAAGATTGTGGCAAAATTTTTTGCACAAAAGGAAGGGGTCGATTATGAGGAGACTTCCCCCCCACAACAAAATGAGCTGCCATTCGGGCACTCTTTGCCTTGGAAGCACAGAATGGTTGGAAATTCCATCAAATGGATGTAAAAACTACTTTCTTGAATGTATATATGAAAGTGAATGTTTTTATGTACCAAACAGAAGGATTTTTTGCGACGTTTCAGGAACACAAAGTATGCAAGCTTATAAAATAATTTCTTGGCCTCAAGCAAGCACCGCGAGCCTGGTATGAGAAATTAATTGAGCCTCTTATAAAACTGAATTTCAAACATTATGATCTTCATGATGCAACTTTGCTTGTCAATAAATTTGGAAAAACAATTGTATATCTTGTGGTGTATGTAGATGATCTTTTGATGAGAGGGAACAATGAGAGATGCATTGCATCCATAAAGAAAGAATTGAGGAAATGTTTTAAATTGACAAATTTGGGATATGTTCACTACTATCTTGGTATTGAAGTAACTCAACGTCTGAAGTTTATTTTCCTCTCTGATAAAAATTACATTGGAGATATTTTGAATAGGTTTTGCATGTTGAGTAAAATCCTTCGACTAATCCAATGGAACATAACTTAAATATCACATCCACTGATGGAAAAGAATTTAAGGATGCAACAAAGTACTGACAACTTGTAGGAAGTCTCAACTACTTGACCACTACCAGACCATACCTTTCATTTGATGTTGGAATCCTCTCCAATTTTATGCAAAATCCTTGTGAGGGTTACTGGTCTGCTGCAAAAGGAGTTCTAAAGTACTTTAAGGGAACTTAAGAATTTGGAATCAAGTATACATAGGTGGATGAATTTATCTTGACTGGATACTTTGATTTAGATTTCAATGGAGATAAAGAAACTAGGGTATCTACTTCAAACTATGTTATGATTCTTGCATCATGAGTTGTCTCCTGTAGGTCATGCAAACAATCAGTTCCAAAAAATTCCACAACTGAAGTAGAATATGTGGCAGTAGCTGAAGCAACAAAGGAAATTGTGTGGCTAAGGAAAATTATGGAAGATTTGCATGAGAAGCAAGTGCATTCAACTCCTCTTTTGATTGATAACACTTTTGCAATAAATTTGGACAAGAACCAAAAGTTCCATGATTGAACGAAGCACATCAATACAAAATAACATTAGATTCGACATCATGTTGAGGCTAAAACAATCCAGCTACAACATTGTTCCACAAATGAGAATATTGCAAACATCTTCACCAAAGCACTTCGAAGGGAAAAGTTTGAAAGATTCAGAATGATGCTTGGAATCAACAAAATTCCTTCAGATTAAGGGGGGGGAATATTGACACCTAATATTTGGGATTAGGAAATCCATGTACATATTGTAAATAGAAAAAAAACAAAAGAATCTATAAGAGTAAGAGACATTAGTAGATGAAAGCCAATAGTCCCCCTCTCATTGAATATATTCATATTATCATGCTTAATGCATAGGCAACAAGTTATTCATGGATTTATTCCTAATAGGATAGTGGAAATATGACCCTGACCATATAGTCTCGAATAAAAGGGTGGAAATTAGTTATGAACCTTATATTCATGACAATAGACCAGAAATTGAGAAAATGGAAGATCAAGAAACTTGGCCATGTGGCAAGGTGAAACAAATAATGGATGTTGAAACCCCCATGGTAAAAGAGAATATGTTGAAGATGAATGCTCTTGAATTGATAGATGTTGATATGGAGGATTCTCAGTCATAAAATATGAATAAAATTCAAATATAGAATGAAGAAGACACACAAATCAAAGTAATAAAAGGGCCTTCAAATGAGCCTATTTTTCAAATGGATTTGGGAAATATAGGGCACATTACTTCCTCTTCTATATACATTGATTTGGAAACATTTAGAATAGAAGAGACTCCTTCATTTGAAACTTTGCAGAATAATTATCAAAAAATTAAAGAAACAAGTTATAAACTGATAATTAGTATGGCAACAAAACATTAAGGCCCTATTGTAGAACACAAAAGTTGAGGTGCAATCATTAAGGAAGAAGTTAAAAATACATGGGACTAAGCATGCTCAAACAACTGAGTTGGCTCAGGTTGAAAAATAAAAAGATATATTAATAATAGAATTAGTTGATAGAAATAAAGAGATTTTTATTTTGCAGGAACAAGTGCATAGCCTACAACAATAAATTAAAGATCATGTTTGCACCATCGTGGCTCCAGCTGAATTTTATGACCCCTTATAGAAATTGACAAAGGTCATGGAAAAGCTTAGAGTTTTATAAGTTGAACTAAAGAAAAACCAAGATAATTTGGTCATGGTAAGGGAGTAGTTGAATGTTAAGGAGAGGTATTTGAACATAACAAATGAAAATAAAAATCAACTTAACAGTAGGTATAAGGAAATTCAAGATGAAATCAAAGAGTTGAAAACCAAGTTGAAAGGTAATATTTCTTTAATTAAGGTTCGACAAATATTTTTGGATGACATTATTCAAGAAGTTCGTTCTATATGGGAATATATTCATATATTTGCATAAAACAAGATTATGATCAGGGGATCAGAAATGAGCATTGATCTATGAAATAAATAAGTATAAGAAGAAGCACTCGAGGCCAAGAGGACAATTAAGTATTTAAATGAAAAATATTCAACATAATTAAGAGTGAGAGCCACAATATTTTGTACAAAGTGCGCTGGTGACGATATACTTTAACATGAGAAGGCTTTGAAAATCACATGAAGGTCAGGACCGCTTGGAGAGAGATGCACCAAAGTATTCATTATCTACATCATAATCTTCGTTGAAGTGAAAGAAAGTGGCTGGGAAGATTTATGAATCAATTTTTTTATTCAAAATAGAGAATGTGAGTTATCAAAATAAACCATGGAATTTTGAGGCGGTGAACTCTAATTAGGCCAATAATAAGGTAAAAAGATAAAATAAGCTAAGATTGGTTAGGGAGGGACAAGTATCACATGTGAACCATCATATTGAGTTGATATGAAGGAATATTGTAAACCAAGTTTGTGAACACTCAGTGATTCTGATTAGAGAGTCATAATGGTTGAGTCAAGGTCATAATCAACCATGATGGAGTGGGAAGTGTGAAATGCTATAAAATACCACCCTAGGGATAATTGAAGAATAAATGAATTGGTGAAAGGAAGTTTTCGAGAAATAGAGGATTAGAGGAGATGAGGGTAGTTTAAGTTGGAACCAAGAGAAGGAGTGTAAGAGTGGCACCAAAATGGAGTATGAGGTAGATCAAAGAGGGAGATGGAGGAAATTATGAGAGAATGGGCCTGAGGGAGTGGCCATGGTAAGGTGACACAATTATGGAATAAGAGACTTCGTCAGAAGAGACAGAAGAAAAAAATATAGAAAATTATATTTTTTCCATGGGAGGTGGTTAAGTTGTGATGGGTGTTCGGTGCTATGGAGGCCCCCCTACACTCACAGAGAGGGTTTTCACGTCATGATACAGTCTCACTAGTAATAGTAGCTTGACACCTCTTGAAGGATGTATTTTCAAGTCCATATGGTGGAATAGTGTCGGGATAGTTCCAACTCCAGGAGTTGTAGTAGTAGGACATTATTTTTCCCTTTGCCTAATGGAAGGATAGGGGGACCTTACCCCTAATTGTTACTTGGAATCTCGAAGAATCCATGTTATGCTGGGTAGAAGGAGATGGAGTCACTTTGAGGAAATGGGATGGCTAGTTGAAAAAATTTCAATGACCCCACCCCAGTAACCATCAGAGTATCTTGAAGAAGGCGAGATGACCAAATATTTTCCAGTACCCACCAAATTAAGGAATAGATACAATAGGGAGAAGAGAGAAATGGTGAAGGAAAGGCATGGGACCCATACCTAGAACAATAATGGTGGTCGTGTTTCTATTTTTGAGAGCACTATTGTGGGGATGGGGGATGTGGCTAACCCATCCCAATATGTTCAAAGAGCTATAATGAAATCAGGTTCCCTTTTTACCCCTACACCTTATATACCAAAAAAAAAAAATACAACCTTAGTAATGGGGATAGAATAAGGAATGAGTGGATTTAGGATGAGACACATTTTTTGTTGTGGTGTAAAAATTACCTAATGGGCCATAGTTCTTGGTTATGAGAGTGGCCTCTTTGGGCCTTCTTATCTGTGATAGGAGAAAATATTATTATAGAGATATAAAGGAGATATTATGATCCCTATGACAAAGATATCATGACATACCCATGAATAATTTTCTACATTTTTATTACTTATGTTCTTTGTACATAATTTCTTATCACGATATGGGGTTTATGCAATGTGAAAATGTTGAAATGTTTTAAAATGCAATTATCTACAACAAAGACTTCTAGCCCTAAGAAAATTAACATTGTTTGTACTCTACTGGTTAAAGGTTAATGATGAATATGCTTGAGTAAATGTTGAAAAGTGCAATAAATTATATGGTTTTAAAATCTTGTTTATAAAATTAAACATCTATGTGGGGAGAGAGGAAAAATTATAAGTCACCTATGGATGGTAATGGACCTATTTTTCCTCTTCAAAAAATGGATAGGTTTGTAATTTTTTTTTTATATTTGGATTTTTAAGTGATTTTTTAGTTGATTGGTTTTGTGAAAAAATAAAAAAGGATTTTCCCTCCAATTCTCCTATTTTATTATTTTTCTTGTGTGGTGGTAGTCTTAATTCTAACAATACTTGGAGTCTTGAATTTTGAAATTCCTAGATACAATCATGCCATGGCTAACTATCCTCCTCATAGAGGGTTTTATAGTGAAAATATGCATGTGATAAGGAAGGTTATGAGAGACCTAGCCATACAATTGGAAATCCCGCATAAGGCCATGGTCTAAATTAGTACCCAAATGGAATCCCAAATGGAGAAGAACGAAGATATGGAATCAGGGTAAAAAATTCAAGGACCCTAGTTATTTAATGCAAGGTATGGTAGGAAATATTCCACCCATATATTCCCCTAGGAGGATTCCAATTATCATATCATGTTCCAACCATATTCCATCCAATTTTACAATTAAAATGTACAAAATTTTTCATTGGCTAAATATCTAAACAAGGGTGTGTTGCCTCTACCCTATGTTGTAAAATAAAAAATATGTATTTAAAATATGACAACATCACCAATTTGTTACGATTTACAAATTAGAAGTCTCTTCATATTTATACATTACCTATGCCACCTTTGAAATGTGTGAGGAACATGCCTTCTCGCATAGCATTAAGTACATCCTCATGAAATTTGGGTTGGCAATAACTCATCCTCATTAAATTTGTGGTGTGCATGAATACTCCAAATTGGATTTATTTTATAGGTTAAAAAACAAGGATTGTGCTCCTCAAATAAATGCACACAAGGACCAGTAATCACTAACGAATAGAATACAATTTGGAATAATCATATTGACCACGAAATGAAACTTGGGCGCGCATTTTAGTGAAGCAAGGAAATTTTGGCCTGCTTCACAAAAATGCATGCCTAACCTTAATTTCAAGACAAAATTGAATGATTCAACTTGGAGAGTATTTTTTTTACTCATAATTAACATTAATAAAATTAAATATTTTTTTATTTTTCACATATATATTTTTGTTCTTCAAGAATACTCTAAATTACATGCATTTCATAGAGGTAAAAGGAATGGTTTGTGTGCCTAAAATAAATGCACAATAGGACCTATAATTAATTGGTAGTGATATAATGAACTTTCCGTATTATGGGTCTACGAAATTATACCTCAGTCTTGTAGTGTAACAGTGCCCTAACGAGCTTCAATCTAGTAATGTAAAAACTATCTAATGGGCCTCAGTTCTTGGGTATGACAATGACCTCTTTGGGGCTTCTTATATATGATATGAGAAAATATTATGATAGATATATGAAGGAGATATGATAAGCCCTATGATAGAGATATCATGACAGAACTATGACAAAGATATCATGACAGACCTATGACAAAGATATCATGAAAAACCTATGAGTGTTTTGCTACATTGTTATTGCTAATGTTCTCTCTAAATAATTGCTTATAATGATATGGGGTGAATGGGATGTGAAAATGTTGATTTTTTTAAAAATGTGATTATCTACAACAGAGACTTCTAGCCCTAAGAAAATTAGCATTGTTAATCAATATGAAAGTGTAAGGAGGAAAGAATTGTGGTGCCTGCCTATTTTACCTTTTATAGGAAGCCTAGGGAGTATGATTTTGTAAAACACTTGTAAGGTACACATGCATCTATTCCAAGCCTATTTTGAATGAAGAGAATAAGCCAAAGGATATTCAGACAACTCAACAAGCCTCAACTGAAGTAGCTACTTCTTCTTCTATAGGCTAAATCCCTATACATTAATCAAGCAATTGATTTAGTAGCATCAACTACTACAAAATCTCGATGCCATTATGTAAATAGAAAATGGAGGGCTGCTATCAGCAATCATTGCAAAATGCGGAGAAAAAAACACTCATTTTGAAAGGTTGACTTGCACTCCTTGTAGATCGGGAACAATGGATTGCTGTGAATCCTGGGAGCCCCGAATCCCCTTAATTTTTATACCCTCCTCCATAGGGGAAACGGGTTTGATACCCTCCTCAATGGACACACACTTTCTCAGGTTGAATACCCTTTAATGGTTAGTGAAGATATAACAATATAAAAGTTTGTAAAATAGAAAAATAGATAATATATGATTTTAATCAATCATATTGACCAAGAAATGAAGCTTGGGCTTGCATTTTAGTGATGCAAGAAAAGTTTAGCTTGCTTCACAAAAATGCACTTGAGACCTTCATTTCAAGGCCAAATTGAATAATTCAAATTGGAGATTATTTTTTTAACTCAGAAGTAACATTAATATAATTAAATATTTTTTATTTATCACATATATATTTATGTTTTTCACACATACTCCAAATTGCATGGATTTCATACGGTAAAATGCGGGGTTTGTGTACCTCAAATAAATGCACACCAGGGCGTGTTATAATTAATTGGCAGCGATATAATGATCATTTCATCCTATTGGTCTGCCAAATTGTACCTCAATATTGTGGTGTAACAATGCCCTAATGTGACTGAGTCTTGTGGTGTGAAAACTACCTAATGGGCCTTAGTTCTTGGGTATGACATCAACCTCTTTGGTCCTTCTTATCTATCATATAAGAAAATATTACAATAGAGATATGAAGGAGATATGCTAAGCCCTATGACAGAGATATCATGACAAACCTGTGAAGGATATATCATGACAGACCTATGACTTTTCCACTTCATTGTTATTGCTAATGTTCTCTCTACATAATTGCTTATGATGATATGGGGTGAATGCAATGTGAAAATGTTTTAAAATGTAATTATCTACAACATAGACTTCTAGCCCTAAGAAAATTAATATTGTTACTACTCTACTGGTTAGTAAAGTTATAACAATGTAAAAGTGTGTAAAATAGTAAAATAAAAAATCTACAATTTTAATCAATCATATTGGCCAAGAAATGGAGCTTAAGCATGCATTTTAGTGAAGCAAGACAATTTTTTCTCGCTTCACAAAAATGCATGCCCATCCTTCATTTCAAGGTCAAATTGAATGATTCAACTTGGAGAGTATTTTTTTACTCATAAGTAACACTAATACAATTAAATATTTTTAAATTTTCACTTATATATTTCTTTTGTTCAAGAATACTCCAAATTGCATGGATTTCATAAGGTAAAAGGCAGGGTTTATGCGCCTCAAATTAATTCACACCGGGATCTACAATTAATTGGAATTGATATAATGGTCATTCCATCCTATGGGTCTATGAAATTGTACCTCAGTATTTTGGTGTAATAGCGCCCTAATGGGCCTTCAAATTAGGGGAATTTTCAGCTCTAAAATGGGTCTCCTAAAGAAATAATAAAATAATAACTAAACTAATAAAATAATATTTATGGATTTGCAATTCACTTTTTGCACCAAAATCAATGTAACCATGGTTAAATTCAATTCAAAAGTTGTACCAAAATAAAAATAATAAAAAAATTGTATTGATGCGACTAAAAATAATAATGAAATTTTCAAGAAAAGTAATTATCATTACACAACTAATGCATTTGTCCTTTGTACTTAACTAACTTAAAATAAAATATAAATATAAATTCATAAATTCTTAATTATAGAATATATTATTAATTAAAATTTATATTATTTCAATTATATAATAACATGTAATTAATATACTATATAAAAATAATATAATATAATATATTGTTTTATGTATGAATTGTTTATTACATATTGAATTGATTTGATTTATAAATAAATATTTGAAAATATACAAATATAATATTTATTGAAAAGTGTGTAAATACATGAAGATTATATAGGGATATGCATTGTTTCTTTCAACAAATATGAAATGACAATAATAGTATTTTATTCAAAAAGTGTGAAATGACATTTATTATGAGTATTTTACTTTATGACTTTAAAAGTACTTAGAGCACTACCATTGTTAACCATGAGTTTTTATTCACCATTGAGAAGGTGACAAGTAAGTACCTTTAACTCAAGCCATGCCACCTCAACCATTAGGGATGATGTCGTCCCCTAAAATGTGATTGGTTCTCATAAAGTGAATTATGATTGTACATTTTCCTTAGGAGACACATTTTAGACCTCAAAATTCCCCTAATGAGCCTTGTGGTGTAACAACTACCTAATGGACCTCAGTTCTTGGGCATGACAATGGCCTATTTGTGTCTTCTTATTTATGATATGAGAAAATATTATGATGCAGTGTTGACATTGCTAGATGTCACCAATAGTAATAGCGTCACCTCGATATGAAATCCCAATTAGACCTCACACCGTTTGGAGTAGGAGGCCCAAATGTAATGTTTGGCTTGTTTCAATAATCTTAAATATTTTTCTCTGCTGCAATGAATGACACAAGACAAACACGTTTACTTTTGAGATAAACAAGTATGTTATCCTTGTGATGTATTCAATTGTAAAGCGTATAATGGTTCTTTCAAAGAACATAAAATAAAGTTAGTCTTTAAGAGAAATCAATCATACTATCCTAATAAACACACACACACACACATTTATGAAAGAATTATTAGCAATCTTGCAGAATATTTCACAAAGAAATAATGATCATGAAAGAAAAAGACACACGATTCAAAGATTCATACTAAAGCCAATGAAATAGTTCATTTTCATTAATATGTGTTTACATAAACATGCACTACAAACAATGAAAGAACGGTCTCACAATCCTACAAGGCATATGCATGAAAAGTTTGTTGGCTCCAAGAGCTTAAAATTATTGAGTGAAAGTTTCAAGATACACCATTACAATGATACTGTTAATTTTTGAGTAGCTTGCAAGGTACTCCAAGCCCTAGGGTTCGGGGATTGGAGGACAAAGCGCCAAAAGAGTCACTTGTGGGCTTGGAACCCAGGGTAGGGGTTTTTCTCCCATTGTTATTTGGACCAAAACCATGTGCACATTTAGACATGTGATGTATGAGGATGATATCTCTCATCAAGACGAATCTAACACAATGAGAATCATCTGATTCTGAGTTGTAGAAATGGAGATATGAATTTTTGAAGTTTATGGTTGGGTTTGCACATGAGAAGTCTAGGTCAGTTTGGTGTTAAGAAGGCATGTGACATTTGTACAAGCCCTATGATGATGTTTTAAGGATCCCTTCCTATTTGTATAAAAGGAAGGTGATGCAGGACACTTGAGAGCATCCATTTGTGCAACACGACACAAGATAAGAGCTCGTTGAGGGAGAAATACACCTTTGTCTTAGCTTCGACAAGAGAAGGGTGTAACAATGAGGGAGTAGAATTGTTTCAAGGTCATTTTATGGAGCCCGAGTTGTTGTTAGGAGGGCTGAGGAGCCTTGTTGGAGGGTTGAGGAAAAGAGGGTATGTTTGAGGGTTGTTTGGAGGGTGGGCAGTCCCTAAACTAGCATGTTGCAGGCTTGTTGTAGCATTCCCCAGTCAATCGGAGGGAGGCCGAAGGGTTTGTGAGGATTGGAACAACCCAACATCACATTTGAGGGTCATACCCCTCAAGGAAGGGCATCTGCATCACTTTAGTGCAAATATGAGTATAAGTAAAGGTTGGAAAAGGGATTGTGACGATGCCCTATCCAGGCCTAGTTTGCAGCATTTGGAGCAGACCTCGAACAATGAGAAAGGTATGTACGTTAATACATTTTGTGTAGGTGTTTGATCCAAGTTTTGAATCAATTTTGGATCAGTTTCATTTGCATCCTCTGGGAGCCGATTTGGAGGCTTTATTTGGTGATCTAAAGTCTTCATAGGAGCAGATCTTGTAGTGATTGAATTTGGTGCTTTTGATCTTGTGTAGGGTAGTGTGTTGGCTACCCAAAGTAGCCCTAGACAAGATATCTAGAAGTGACAAAGAGGAGTTGAAGGTTGGGTGAAGTTTTGTTCCTTATGTGTATCTCTTTGATGGATGAAAGTGGCTACTAGAAGGTAGATTAGAGCTCAAGTATTCGCTAGCCTAGAGAGAATATTGGATCAACCTATGTACATGTAGTAGAAGTGACTTGCAATAGTGTTAGGTGGAATCCTCCTGAAGTCTCTATGTGTTGTCCTTTAAAGGAATAAGGGGAAATTAGATAGCAATATAGAAGCAAAGGACCGACAGGATGAGATACGACATAGATTTTGTGCAGTGTGATTGTCATTGTATCTTGTATTCCATAGATTGTTGTATTATTCAGATTGGTTTAATATAACAAATATTGGGCTGTGCATTATTGTACAATATTTGTTAAAAATTGTCTATACTTGTGCATGTGTGATTTATTGCTTTATATTTTCTATTGTGCAAAGTAGTTCTTCTTGAGATTATTGGTTTGGTAGCATCATTGATTCTAATATTCTAACCAATACCCAAGATCATGGAAATTCAACATGGTATCAGAGTCAGGTTTGAGGTACTTTGGAAGTCAGTGAAACAAAGATATGCACAATGAAGTACAACTTAAGAGGGATTTGGTCACATTGTAGGTGACAATGTCGAAGTTGCAGGAAGGTCTCTGGTATGAGGATAGGTTTGAGAGGTTGTCCAATTATAGTCCATGGAAGGAAAGGATCATATTGGTCTTGCAAGTCAACAAGATCTAGGAGTTTGCCGAGAAAGCCATCAAGAAGCCAACCGACCCTAAGGAGCTATAAATATACGAAGATTTTGATACGAGAGCAATATTTATCATCCTAGATGGTGTGAAGGATCCCCTTATACCTCCTTTTTCTGGGAAGAACACTCCACATGAGATGTGGATGGCTCTTCAAAAAATTTTCTAGAATAAGAAGGAGAACTAGGTATTGGTATTGAAGGATAAGTTGAACTCCACCAAGATGGTAAAGGGCGAAGTAGTGACTTCTTATTTGATGAGGTTGTCTCAAGTCAGAGATGAGATTTCTCTCTTCGGTGTGACTATTTCAGATAGTGATTTGGTAAGAATTTCCTTGAAAGGGTTCACCAAGGAATGGAAGCAATTCATCAAAGGGATCGTTTCCATAAAAAAGTTTCCATACTAGAATAGGTTGTGGGATGACTTCATTCAGGAAGAGTTTCAAGATGAGGATCTTGATCCAACGAAGAGGGTATATGAGGGCATGGCACTTGCAGTACAAATGAAGGTTAATCAGAATAAGAACTTGAGTAAAGTCAAGTGTTTCAAATGTGGCGAGATGGGACATTTTTCATCGAGATGTCTGATGAATAAGAATGGAGATGATGAGAAGATGAAAGGGAAGTAGTTCGTCGATGTTGCCACTTCATCTGAGATGGATGATCTCACCAGGAGATTGGAGGAGGAGGAATTTTCTATGATCTCTCATTTCTCGCAGGGTACTGTCAATGAGGATTGATGGTACGTGGATAATGGTGAGAAGAAACATATGACAGGGTAACAAGAGATTTTTGATACTCTCGTTGAATGAGACTAGAAGTTGCACATGGTGTTGGGCGATAAGGGTCAGTTGGAGATCCATGGATCAGGTGCTGTGTCATTCAATATGGAGACAGGACGAGTAATGTGGTTCCAGTATGTACTATTTTTACATGAAATCATATATAGAATGATATATGTCTCGATAATGAGAATAAGGGGCTTGAGGTATTGTTCTAGGATGGGAAGGTAAGACTCAAACCTAGAGGCTCTAGCTTCGATGAGATTGTACTTGGAGTTAGAGAGCATGGTCTTTATAGGTTGATGACAAAGCCTGCGGATCATGGAAAGAAGAAGAATCAGGTGGAGCAGGTGCAAGTTCCAGAGAAGAAGGTGAAGGTATATGCTTCAAAGGGGAAGGTATAGGTTCCAGCGAAGAAGGTCCATTTTCTAGAAGCTCAGCAGGAGTCAAGTTCTAGAGGGAACTTACAGGTTCAGAGGGAGAATTTGCAACCGAAGAAGAGCATGTGGTCAATAGGGAGCAAGGGTGCTCCTACAACTTCTAAGAAGGAATCATGGAGAGATTGGAAATTGATACAAAAGAAGAAGAAGAAGCAGGATGATTCAAGTGATAGTGACACTTTTGAGAGAGGTGTAGTTCATGCATCAGGGATTGCTGTAGTGGTGAGCACCAAGAGTTGGGTGAGTGTTACAAGCAGTGATGATGAGGATGAATTACTTCCTAGTCTGGGAAGTACCTACCACGCTAAGAGGGAGTGTTTATTTTTTAGTAGCTTGGGAGGTACTCCAAGCCCTAGGTTTCAGGGATTGGAGGACAAAGCGCCACAAGAGTCACTTGTGGGCTTGGAACCCAAGGCAGGGGTTTTGTGCCCATCATGATTTGGGCCAAAAGCATGTGCACATTTTGATATGTGATGGATGAGGATGATATCTCTCATCAAGACAATCTAATGCAATGAGAGTCATTTGATTACGAGTTGTAGAAATGGAGATATAAATTTTTGAAGTTTATCGTTGGGTTTTCACATGAGAAGTATAGGTCGGCTTCATGTTAAGAAGGCATGTGACAGTTTTAAAAGCCCCATGATGATGTTTTAAGGAGCCCTTCTATGTGTATAAAAGGAAGGTGATCGAGGACACTTGAGAGGATCCATTTTTGCAACACAACACAAGATAAGCCTCGTTGAGGGAGAAATACACCTTTGTATTAGCCGCAACAAGAGAAGGATAGAAAAACAAAGGAACAAGATTGTTTGAGGGTTATTTTGTGGAGGTCGATTTGTTGTTAGGATGGTCGAGGAAAGGAGGGTATCTTTGAGGGCTATTTAGAGGGTGGATTGTCCCTAAACTAGCATGTTGCAGGCTTGTGGAGGCTTGTTGTAGCATGTCGTATTCAATTCGAGGGAGGTAGAAGGGTTTATGAGGGTTGGAACAACCCAACATCACAGTCGAGGGTCATATCCCCTCAAGGAAGGGAAGCCATGTCACTTTAGTGAAAATATAGGTAGAAGTAAAGGTTGTAAAAGGGACTGTGATGATGCCCTAACCAGGCATAGTTTGCAGCATTTGGAGCATACCTTGAACAATGAGAAAAGTATGCGTGTTAGTGCATTTTGTGTAGGTGTTGGATCCAAGTTTTGGATCAGTTTTATTTGCACCATATGGGAGCCAATTTGGAGGCTTGATTTGGTGATCTAAAGTTCTCATAGGAGAAGATCTTGCAATGATTGGATTGGGTGCCTTTGATCTGGTGGAGGGCAGTGTGTTGGCTACCCAAAGTAGCCCTAGACAAGATATAATGAAGTGATGAAGAGAAGTTGAATTATGGTTGAATCATGGTTGAAGCTTGGTTCCTTTGAGACCTTTGGACTTCTACGTGAATTTTCACATTCCATGTGTGACCTTTGGACTTGTGACACACTTTTCATTTCACATTTTTAAAATCACATAATTACATCCCCATTGATGTGACAAAATGTGATGACACATCTAAGTCTTGAGGTGACACTTGGACAAATCATGACTTGGAACTGATGATGTGGAACTTTGTAACAACCCTGGTGAAAATTCGATGTAATAAAAGTTGAAATAATAACCACGATTGATGGGACATTGTTCCAAGTTGAATGTTGGGAAAACAAATCCTAGTGGGTGTTCATTTCGGTTATTATGGCTAAATGAAATTGGAAAAGGAAATGGTTAAGGAATTAAAGAGGAAAAAAGTATTTTTGGCATATTTATTTATGAAAATAATGGAAAATAGAAGAAAAGGAAGGTGAAAGTTCACAGGTTTCATATGAAGAGGAAAATGAAGGAAAATAATGGAAAATGAAGAAAATAGAGGCATCATTGATAAAAAGGCTTCTCAGGATCATTTGGAAATAATTTTCTCACACTTATGGCTCTCATTCTATTCTCTCTCTATATCTCTCTCATACTCGTATTGATTTTCATGTGTGATTTTATTGCTATATTTGGCATGCATGGTATTGCATGTGGTTATTTTCTGTCATGGCATGAATTTTTCCAAGTGTGACAGATTTTTCATCCTAGCCTTGCCATTTTCGAATAGCCTTGATGAGATAGGTTCACATACTTTGGTTGAGCTGGATTGTTGGATGGATTCAAAGCTAAGTGAGATGGATCTCTGAAATGACAAACACATGGCCTAGCGGTCCTTGAAACAGAATGTGGATCACGGTAAAGCCACTGGCCTAGTAACCCCTGAACCAGACTGTGGGTTGCATTAAAGCCAAGATTGTGTGCCTTAGTGCGCCTAGGAATCCTTGTTGGTGGATGGTGGGATATACGGTAAATCCAAGAGGTGGATTTCTCTTCATTGCGCCTAGTAGTCCTAGGATGGGATGTACGATAAATCCTATAGAGTGGGTCTCGATGTAGATCCTAGTGATCCCTGGATCAAACTGTGGATTATAGTAAATCCTTAGAGACAAGGAGGCACTAAAATTCATCATGGTGTAGGTGGAGAACTCTAGTAGCATTTGTGCTTGTTTGGTTCTTTTTGGTTGGTTATGAGTCCCACATTCATGCTTGGAATATGGCATGGGGTTGATTGGAGGAAGAGAGATTTGGATTAACAAATATATGGTCGAGTGGAACGTGGTAGTCCCATCCCCGATTTTTTTCTACATTCATAAATGAGAAATTATTTCCCTTGGTATTTGATGTGTAAATATATTGATTTATATGTGGATTCTATGGTTGATATATCCCGAATATTTATGTTGTTATTTTTTTGGTTATAAGTGTGTATTGTGATAGTGATAATGTATGGCTCTCCTCATGTTTTGATTTTTAAATGAATGAATGATGTATCTATGACCTAATAGATGATATTTAAGCTAAGGATATAATGGAACAATGCTTCTTATCAATTCTCAAATAAGTATGAGAACCCTATGCTCAAATCTGTTGTTTACACCTGTGGCTTTCATATTTGTGACATGCTTGACAAAATTCCAGTCTCGGTTGGGAATGGTCGAGCTTAGTCCTAGTTTTTTTTTTGGTTTATTAACCTTGTCATCATGTGTTTAATGGATTACGGAATTTACAATAATTTATGGGCAGTGGCCGGAATTTTGGGTTTGAAAAGTGCCTTAATTTCCGCGGACCTTGGCACAACACTGCTAGAAATAGTCCCTAGACGTAGGCATGTAGTCTTGTGCATGTGTCAAAAGCCTCCCAGACATAGACATGTAGGCTTGTTCATGCATCCAAAGGTATAAGAGATCAAAATATCAGTGGGACCCACCGACAGGATCCCTGAATGGTTGGGCTGGCTCCTGGGGGTGTTATTGTTGATGTGCAATGTCTATATGATGTGTTTTTGTCGATTCCACTTCCTTAAGGTCACCTAGGAGGTTTAATCTCATCATAGTATCATCTTGTTGCATGTTTCATAACCATTTATCAGAACATTAGGGCCTTCTCCACGGGCTTCAAGTGCTTCAACCTAAAAATTTTCAAATAACATGGATATATACAATGAAAAAGTAAATGTTGTCTCTCAAGAAATGTAATGCTTCAGAAACTGCCTATTGATATGACCTCCAAGTAGTAACTCTCCTTTTAAATCTTGCAAAATAAATATATTATTTCCACAAAAAGTTGCAACTTGATATGGACCTTTACAAATATGGTTGAAATTCCCGTGTTTACCTTTATCTTCAACACGTGTGTCCCATTTTAAAAAATTTTCCTGGATTTTGAAATTATCTTCCTTAGTATTTTTATCAAATACCTTCTCAATATTTTATTGGAAACTTTAAGATTGTTCATACACTTTTCATTGTTTTCCTACACCTCTATCAACCGATTGATTCTTCTTTGAAAAGTATTTGGTTCCTCTCCTAATTCCTGCTAGTACTTCATAATTGGTATCCCAATGGAAACTGCGAAATTTTCATCTACACCTTTGACTATCTAAAAAGTAGTGGTACAATTTGATCTATTTGTACAAATTCTATCAGCCCACAAAGAAAATTTGATTTTTATATGCCAAGATTTTATATTATCCTCCAAAATATTTTTTATGATCCTGACTAGACTCTTGTTTGATGACTAAGTTAGTCCATTACCTTGTGGGTAATAGGTTCTAGAGTGACTAAGAATTATATGATATTCATCACAAAATTTAATCAGTCTTTTATATTTAAAACATTGAGCGTTGTCAATTATGATTCTTTTTGGAATACCAAATCTGGAAAGAATATTTTCTAAAAACTATATGAAAACAAGATCAGTTTTTTTTTGGTTGGTATAGCATCAATCCATTTAGTGAATTATTTTATTCCTATGAAGATCCACTTATGTTTTGTTGATGATGTTGGATGAATCTTGCATATAAATTCAAGGCCCCATTGTTGAAATGGCGCTTCTATATAAATAGGCTTTAAGGGTAAAGACATCAACTTATCTTGTCCTTCAAATAGTTGACATTTGTGACATGCTGCAACTTCCTTACGAACATCATCAAAAATTGTAGGCTAATAAAACATCACTCTCAAGATTTTGTCAACAGTGGCTTTCCGAAAATGGTGACTGCCACATACAACCTGGTGGAATTATTTCATCAATTTCTTGGCTTCATATTCAAGTAAACAATTCATTAAAATACCTTGTGGATCTTTCCAGAACAAAAACCATTTAGGATACAATATTTAACATATTTAAGCTTCAGGAATCTAGCACGATTTTGTTTGTTCCTGGTGGAGCTTGTATATTTTGCAATATAAAAACAATATCACCATACAATGAAGAACTTTTTAAATGATCATCAACTGCTACAAATGATTCATCATCCTTTATGTCTAATAATTCCCTAGTCATATTAATCCAAAAAGTTCCCATATTTTCCCTAGTCATCAATATTTCCAAGCTTTTTCCTTTGATTAGCATAGTGGGTTTGATTTCTAGGTCAAATTCCATCATTTTGGAAATCAATTTTCCCCTCCTACCATCATTCTCAGGCTGAATTAAAATAAATTTTACCACAACATTCAATACATAAGAAATTATATGGGAATGAAGTACATTTTTTTTTAAATCCTTGAGTGATTTTACCAATGCATAGACTTGTTTATCCATGATATCATATTTCAACTCAGTGTCCCTTAATGCTCCGTTGAAGAAAGAAGTAGGTTGTTCATGGCCTTCTACATTTTTCTGAAGCAAAAGACTTGAAATGGTTTGTTCAAAGGAAAGAGAGAAAATAAAAAATTATTTGGAAAATTTGGGGTTTATGAGTAAAGGAGCCTGACGTAAAGCTCATTTAATGTCATCAAAAGATTATTTAGCCTAATAATTCTATTTAATTTCATTACCTTTCCTCAACATACTAGTAATAATTTTCAGAATTTTGGAAAAATTAGGAATGAATCTGCGTAAAAAAATTACCATACGCGGAAAACACAGAACCTCTTTCTTGCTCCTTGGTTTCTCAATTTTCTGTATGGTTGTTACTCTACTAGGATCAATCTGAATAACGTCTTTTGATACTATATGGCCCAATAACTTTCCTTCCTTCATGGAAAAATGAGATTTATTTATATTTAATGAAACACCAAGATTTATGCACTTTGTGAAAATTGTCCTTAGCTGTTTTAGATGATCAGTTTCATCCTTAGAAAAAACCTTAATATCATCTAAATATATCACAAAAAATTTCTCCCTCTCATTAGAAAATGTTATATCCATTTCTCTCTATAAAGTGGCCCCGACATTCATGATCCCAAAGAGCATATTTGAGTAAATGAATGTACCCCATGGTGTAGTAAAGGAAATTTTATCCTAGTCTTTTGGATTTACCAATATCTGGTTATATCCAGAGAATACATTAACCATAAAAATTCTTTCAGACTCAACTACTTTCTACAAAAAAATTTCCATCTTGGGTAAAGGATAATTATCCTTCAAATAAAATTTGTTTAGATTCCCGAAATCTACGTAGAGTCTGATTTCTCCACTCTTTTTCCTTATTGGAACTAGATTGGATATCTAGTTTGAAAATCTCAAAGGGAAAAGGATTTTAGTAGCAAACAACCTTTTAACCTCCTTTTCAATTAATTTTTACAACTTAGGATTGATTCTTCTCATTTTATTCTTGAAGGGATTTTCATTCTCTTCAAGCGAGATGGTTTTCTAAATAACATTGTTATCATAAATCTCCACATCCTCATAACTCCAAGAAAACACATTTGAAAATTATTTCAACAGCTAAGCATACTGTTGTTTTTGTTCTGATTTCAAAGAATTAGAGACCTTAAATACTTTAGGATTATCTTCTTTCCCTAAATTATAGTCCTTCATTTATCCATCACTTGGTAAAATTATGGGCTTGACAACTACATCATTTGAGTCAGAAATTATTTCTAAGGGACTAAGCCTCTAGGAATTATATTTTTATTTAATTGTATGATATCCTGCCCAACTATATCATTTAAGAAAACTATTATTTAAATATTTTCCTTTGTTGCTTCCTCATCATCTTTGTCAATCAGGGTATTGATAAACTCATTTTTCCTTTCCAGAAATATCTGGATTTGTTAATCATCCTCAAATAGCTGCAAATGTTTGGTATTGTCAGGAATAGAGGGTCTCTATCTTACATTAATTTCATATTTTTTGTTTCGGTAAATGGGAATTTTCGAGGCGCTAGCAGTAGTGGCTAAATAATATGCTATTTCTTGTTCTCCTTTAGGAACAAGAGAAATTTCATGCTCTGAAAGAAATTAGCAAACATGTCTCATACCTCATTGTGGTAAGCCCTCATCCTTTGACGTCTAGTCTGATATATGCCTTTTTCCTGATTCACAACTAACTCGAAATCTCTAAAAACCCTAACTTTATTTTATTTCTATTTTCTCAACAAATTCAACCCAATGATAAAAGATTCATATTCTGCAATATTATTAGTGCAATCAAAATATAACTTGAAAGAGTGTAGATGACTAGAGAGGTCTGGTGGGATGATCCAAATTCCTGCTCTGGAACCTTATCTACATGTAGAACTATCAAAATGTAAATTCCATGTGTCTTCATCTACAGTTTCTTGTACTTCTTTATGAAAACTTCCCTCAATTTGTTCTAGCATTTCTGTATGAGAACAACAATCGTTAAAGAAAATTTGAGATCCAATATATGTATCCAATTCATAGAAATCATGGTTATCTCACTGATTTTGGTTTTTGGCCATATAACCCATCTGGAATTCTCTGTATAAACTCTTTGGTTGACCAAATAGTGGAATGGATACATAATTTGTATCCACTTGTAGTGTTCCTCCTAGCTTCGCTGCCCATGACGGAGACAACAACATACCAAATCTCAGTGGAATATTGATCCAGGTGGATATTGGTGGCCACCCACGAATTTCGCTTGGGTACCACCATTATTTATTTCAGTTTTTCAGTTTCCTTAATTGTAGCATAGTTTACTCTTTTTAGCAATTTTTCGAGTCCTGAACTTCCAGAGTCTTTTTAAGGCCCTAAACGACATTTTTTGGGGAAACCGGGAGCAACATGGAAGTTCCTTTGATCCTTATCACATCAAAAGTTTTATTCCTTGGATAGATCTTTCTAACGAGGTATTGTGCATGTCAAACGGAGATCGTATGCCAAAGTTACATCCCTGGGAAGTTGATGTACCAATTTACCCAAACTGGGCCCATAGTTTTGGTGCTTCATCTCCTAGGGTTAGGTTTTTCGATGTTTATGGTTTTCCATTGTTTTTTAATAATAAATAGGCCCTCAATCCTCATTGTAACATAATTCAGAGGTCTGTATTTATCACATATCTTCTCAGAGATAAGCTACTAGCACCCTAGCTAGTTTACTTCCATTATGTCTATAATTTTTTTTTAGTTCATTGATATTAATGAAGTGTTATGTATGTTGCACCTTTGTATTTATGGTTATATGTGTATTTTTTTGCATTCCTGCATAAATTTGGATCAGTGGTATTAGAGTGGTATGCTCTTTCTCGATCCTTCTTTGTATGTCCCCAATGAGGTCGAGATATAATGAGTTAGGGCTCAGTCTAGTTGAACCTTTGCAAGATCAACCTCGCAAACCCCGAGGGCCGCCCATGGGGGATGAAAAGAAAGATGAGGGAGCAGGAGATATTATCAAAATATTGCTTGAGGAGGCCCTCGAAAAACAAAGGAATGCGATGATTGATAAATTTGCCCAGATCCTTCAATGACTTCCCACAGGCAGCGCATTCGCATCTAGCAACAACTCTGGACAGAAAACTACTTTTAAGGTAAAACTAAACTTTGGCATTCCCATATTTGATGGAAAAATAGATGCAGACGTCGTACATAGATGGTTGAATCTATTAGAAGGATATTTCTCAGTTCATGACTTTTCCAACTGGGAGAATATTATTTTTTCACTCCTCAAAGTTTCCCCCCATGTCAATGACTAATGGGAAACCTATTGTGAGAAAAAGGATGAGGGGAAACACTCTATGTTCTCAGTCGTACCCACTTGGAATTATTTCTGAGATTCCATCAAGGAACAATATTATCCCGTGGGGAGTTATGAGGACAAGTACATACAGCGGACTACGCTGCGGCAACAAATGGATCAAGATGTGCATGAGCTGATGAATCTGTTCCATACCCTACGCACAAAGTTGGATATCAAAGATTCGAAGAAACATTTGGTGCTGAAGTACCATAGTTGTCTGCACATATACATTCAAGAGGAAATGGAGTTCCTCGACATCTCCTCACTCGGTACGGCATACCAGTATGCTACCAAGATTAAGCATAAATTCAAACAAAAGAAGAGAGACTTTGGATCTGTGAATCAAAAGCAAGGGAAAGGTGCCCCCAAACCATAGAAAAAAGAAAAAAGCCAAGGCATGGAGGCCCAAGACAACCTGCCAAAGCCATAAGAAAATAAAAACATTGCAAATCCAAAGAAGGGCATGGGAAAGTGGTGTGAGTTCCATAATATCTCAACTCACAACACAAGTGAGTTTCAGGCCAAGCAATCACTGGTGACCAAGATGAAGGCTTTTGAATTAGATGCATGCTCCAACTCTGAATCAGAACTAGACAAGGGGAATGAAAAAGGGAAGAAGATTATTGATGCGGAGCCCAACGCCATCATTTCCACCATGAAGATCCAGAAGGAGGAACCAAAAGATCCAGAGGAGAAGGAGCGTCTCTTCCACTCCCAGATGTGGGTAAAGGGTTCCCCGCTGCAGTTAATTGTCGATAGTGGGAGCCAAAATAACCTCATTTCAGAAGAGGTTGTGAAGCGGTTTGGCTTGTTGACCACAACACACCCACAATCATACACCATTGGGTGGCTTCACCAAGGATGGGATCTCTGCGTCAGCCAGCAGTGCTGCCTTCCCTACAACATCAAGCCCTTCACAGATGAAGTATTATGTGACATTGCTCCTCTTGGTGTTTGTGATGTATTATTAGTCCAACCATACTTGTGGAAGTGACATGATGTGTATGAGTCTCAGTGTTGTGCTGTTATTGTTACTTTGGAAATCATTTGTACAAGATACTATAGGTACCACCGCTTGCTGCTATCTCTTTGGGAACTACAAAACAATGCAGTAAGCTCATTTCCAAAACCAGGAAATTTGTTTTCCTGATGATCCACCCTTATGGCAAGAAGAATATTATGGCCACGACCTCTAGACAGGGCTCCTCCGCACGACAACAATAAAAGGACAAGGTCGTGGAGGAGTACGGGGACATCTTCACCTCACCCGTAGGGCTTCCTCTGCACTGTCAGATCAAGCACCCCATCGATATGACCCCAGGTGCGTTGCTTCCCAATGGACTAATCTATCATTCTGGATAACGATGATATTAAGAGGAATATTCAGAAGTTGCTATAGAAAGGTCACATCCGGCTGAGTTCATCGCCCTATGGGAGCCCGATCGTGTTGGTGCAGAAGAAGTATGGGAATTGGAGACTCTGTATTGACTATCAAGCGTTGAGAAAGATCATTGTCCAAAATAGGTACCCGATCCCATATATTAATGACCTTCTAGACCAACTCAAAGGGGGAAAATATTTCAACAAGATCGAATTGAAGTTCGGGTATCACCAGGTACCAATCGAATCCTTTGATGTGTGGAAGACTACCTTCAAAGCCAAGGAGGGCCTTTTTGAATGGTTGTTCATGCCTTTCGGGTTGATGAATCCTCCCGTAACCTTCATGAGGCTAATGGACAACATATTTTAGCCATTAACCAACTCATTTGTAGTTGTGTACTTGGATGACATCCTGTTCCTCAGCCAAACTTTGGAAGAGCACCTCCACCACATCCAATAGGTCCTCCAAACACTGCAGAAACACAAGTTGTGTGCCAATTTGGAGAAGTGAACTTTTGGGATGAACCAGGTTCAGTATCTGGGATACATTATTGATGAGTAGGGGGTGCATGTGGATCCAACCAAGATCTAAGTGATTTGGGATTGGCAAACCCCAACCACTCTAATAGATCTTCGTAGCTTTATAGGTCTTGCTAATTTCTACTGCAAGTTCATGTTGGGATTCTCTCATATCACTTGGCCCTTGAGTAAAGTCACCAAGGAAGGAGTGAAAGAAAAAATATTTTGGTCGGAATCTCAACAAAAGGCATTCGTAGAATTGAAGCATCACCTCTGCTCTGCCCCAGTTCTCACATTACTATACTTGCAACAACCATTTGAGATCGAGACAGATGCCTCTGACTATGATATTGTAGCAGTTCTTACTCAATAGTGGCATCCAGTGGCATATCACAGTGAGACACTATCCAACACAGTTCGCAAGTATCCCACTTATGACAAAGAAATGTATTCCATTTTGCAGGCTTGCCGACAGTGGAAGTATTACATTTTGGGGAAGGAAATGGCCATCCACATAGACCACTGATCACTGCAGTTCATAAAAATACAAGGGGAGTTGCAAAATGATCTCCATTAGAAGTGGTCCACATATTTGCAACAGTTTCATTTGAACATAAAGTACAAGAAGGGAAGCACCAATAATGTGGCAGACTATCTCAACCGACCACCGATCGTGGCGCTAACCACCGTTATCAATTCTTGTATGCATGAGACTTCTAATTGGCTGCTTCTCTACAAGAGCAATATGGAATTCAGCCACACATACAAGACACTCTTGGAGGGTACGCGAGTTCCAAATTTTCACCTCCAAGATGCACTACTATGTCACCTAGGACACCTTTGTGTTCCTTTAAGCGAGTGTGCCGAGATTATTTGGGAAGTGCACTACAGTTGGGTTGCTAGCCATTTCGAGGTCGAGAAAATAGTGGCATCAATACAGAAGTATTTATATGGGCCGAAACTTCGATAGGATGTTGGGAAGTACATCAGATCCTGCAATGCTTTTATCATTTCCAAACTAACCATTAAGAAGCAAGGCCTATATACTTCACATGGATTACATGTCGGGCCTTCCTTCTACAAAGCATGAAAATTACTATGTTTTCATGGTCGTCGAAAAATTCTAGAAGATGGACATTATGGCGGCCTGCAAGAAGAATATCACAACAGAAGCCAATGATAAACTTTTATTTGAATGAGTGTGGGTGCACTTTGGGATCCCATGGTCTATCATATCATATCAGGATAGCAGGTTCCTTAACACAATTTTGTACAACCTTTGGTCAATGTTTGACACCAAAATCACCAAGTCCACAGCTTTCCATCCCCAAATTGATGGCTAGACAAAGGTTGTCAACAGGATGATCGTATACATTCTGCGCATATACAATTCAATGCATCCACGAACATGGGATGAGAGTCTTCCCTATGTAAAACATAGTTATAATTGGTCTCTCCATAGCTCAACGACCACAACCGCTTTCAAGTGGGCTTGAGATTCCAACCACTATGTCCCATTGATGTAGCCATTCCATTTGCAGCTACTAATGCTGATTTGTCTCATGTCCAGTCTGAAGCTAAAAAATCAAACATGTTCATTGAGCGCATTCAGCACATCGTCCAACAGGTTCATGACATATTGGACATAGCCAATGCTAAGTACAAGAAATGACATGATCAACATCAGGTGCCACACAACTTCCAGGTGGGTGAAAAAGTGTGGCTACATTTGCAGAAAGAACGCCTCGTAGGACCCCACCACAAGCTTTTCCCGCTATGATATGGGTCATACACCATCACCAAGGTTGTAGGGGACAATTCCTTCGAGCTCATTATTCCACCATTCCTTAGTCTACACCCAATGTTCAATGTGGACCGCATTTGGCCCTACTTCCCACTTCTACTGGACACCTTCGACATTGTAGAACAACTCACGCCAACAGAGTTAAACCTAGAATGAATGGAACATGCCACCACAGATCGTATCATGGACATGCAAATCAAGAACACTCGCCAACAGAAGATCCAACTGTATCGAGCTATCTAAGTTGGCCAACTCCT
This sequence comes from Pinus albicaulis, assembly GCA_034641835.2. Taxonomy (NCBI): domain Eukaryota; kingdom Viridiplantae; phylum Streptophyta; class Pinopsida; order Pinales; family Pinaceae; genus Pinus; species Pinus albicaulis. The sequence goes on along the minus strand of CM076573.1, from coordinate 663,412,820 downwards.
GCACAAATGCAAGTGGTTCACCAGGGACCAAGTTCAGTAGAAGTTTCCTCATCTCATGGAGGAACTCAGCGCAATGGGGACCATTACTTCCTAAGGGGGGACGAATGATCTAGGTGGATATTGGTGGCCACCCGCTATTCTGCTTGGGGCCCCACCATTTTTTCTTTCAGTATTTTATTTTCCTTAATTGTAGCACAGTTTACTATTTTTAGCAGTTTTTCGAGTCCTGAACTTCTGGAGCTGTTTTGAGGCCCTAATCGACATTTTTTTGGGAAAAGTGGGAGAAACATGGAATTTCCTTCAATTTTACTTGAATCAAAAGTTTCATTCCTTGGATAGGTATTTCTAACGAGGTATTTTGCGCATCAAATGAAGATCATATGCCAAAGTTACGTCCCCAGGAAGTTGATGTACCAATTTACCCAAACAGAGCCCATAGTTTTGGCACTTCATCTCCTAGGGTTAGGTTTTTGGATGTTTATGGTTTTCCATTATTTATCAATAATAAATAGGTGCTTGAGCCTCATTTTAACACAGTTTAGAGGCATGTACCCGCCACATCTCTTCTCAGAGATAAGCTACTAATGCCCTATCTACTTTACTTCCATTTTGTCTGTAAAAAAATTCAGTTCTTTGATATTAATGAAATGAAGTGTTATTTACGTTGCATATTTGTATTTATGGTTATATGTGTATTTTTTTTTGTTCCTGCATAAATTCAGATCAAATATTTTCCACAACTATGTCCATCATCACACTTTTTGCAGGTATTTGTGCCAGGGTTACTATCAGATAAATTATTAACCCTAAACAATTGAATTTTCTCGAATCAAATTAAAATAAGTCTTTATAGGGTCTATTAATCTCAAGTCCCAAGTTGTCCATGACTGATTTAGGCATCAAATTGTGTGATGCTCCAAAATCTAGCATGGCATTATGAAGGATCATATCATGAACATTTAGACTAACATAAAAAGGAGGGAAATCATCAATCACACTAGTTACATGGGGACCAAAAACAAACTCAAGAGAATCATCATCCAAATTGAGAGAATATTGTAAATTTATATTTATCTAATCATTTTCTAAAATTTTAACCATTGGAAAAAATTGTTTTCTACGTTATTCATTTTTCAATAGCTCAACAAAAGGGATAGAAATTTTCAATTTACTAATTTCACACTCCAAATTGAAGGATGTCTTTTATCCACTTCTTTTCCATACTTCTTGGCTTCCTCTACCCTTTTTAGAATGTCCTTTTTATGCTCCTCATGTCTTTTAAGTATCTCCTTTCTTGGTTCATCTTGTTTTTCTCTTGTTGTTGTTTTTTGTGGTGGATCTATAACTAGGATAGTTTGGCCTTTGAGATTATATTGATTTTGAAAATGTACCATTGTGTTATTATAACCCTATTGGTAAGCTTATGAATCACACATTTGTAGGTTGTACTTCACTCCTGAAGACTCGGGAGAATTAGCATGCTCTTATTTGGTCCCAAAAACTTGAGTTTCTTTATCATCAAAACAACTTATTTGTTGATATGTTTCTTTGATTGAATATTCATCAACAAAAAATTATGAAAAAGGAGGCCTAACAACCTACTACTATTCAGAGCCTTTTTGTTCTCTTTAACAGTTTTGAGGGCCTTGAGGTCTTCTAAAATTCAGATTTCGCACCTGCAATTGAGGTTCATTTCTGGAAGGGTCCAACTTCTTGACCGATTTCTCCATCGTCTTTCACATAACATCAAATTTAACATCTGATGAAGAATATGATTTGTCTTTAGATACTACTCTTATCTTAGTCTTCATATTTTCTTTCTTATCCAACATATTTGCTTCTTCTCCTATAACATTATTTTTCATCGCCTCCACGGTAGCAAGATTCCTCTCTCTCAATTAATAAGATAGTTCAACATCAAAACCATCGAGATATTGTAGCAGGGTTAAATCATGGGGGGCCTAATCTCAGTAGGGACTTAATTTTAAACCCTATTGAACCTTGTTGTGAATTCTTGAATTGTCTCCCTTGGGTTTATTTTCATATTTTCATATTCGGCCAATATTTGCAGAGGATTTTTCTTCGCCTCCCACCAAGTATGGAAGAGTTGTTAAAATTGTTGAAAATTAGTGATGCTTATTATTGGTAAAGCTCTGAACCATCTCTCAACCTCCATTGAAATACTTCATGCAAAAATTATAAGCTTAAAATCCTCATGATCTACCTCCTCTAGATCAATGAAATCATTCAGCGTATCTACATGTTTCTGAGTTGTGAGGGATCAAATACCATCAAATTGAAGTAAACATTGTCCATAGTTTGAGGAATATCATGCAACAGAGCTTGGATATTGAGAGGGGAATATCTAGCAACCATAGTTGTATGAAAGGATTTTTAACTAACACTAGGGATCTAGAATGTTGATGAATATGGAAGTGAATTATTTGGTATCACAGTTGATGAAATAGGAATATGAAATCACACAGAAACCAAACGACTAGTTGAAGAAGAGAATGATGGAATGGAAAATGGAAAATTTAGGGACTCAGATGTAGCTATCTAAATTTCATGGAATATCCTTTCCAACTTTTGAAATTGAAACCAAATTTATTGATCTTGTGGCAACACATCTAATCCTTGACTAGCAGAACTAGAAGTAAAAGTTTTAAATATAATTTCATCAAACACAGTATCTAAAATATTGGTTTCAAACTTAAATCTAAATAGAGACTCTTCAAATTTTATATTTAATTGTATATCATCAATAGATTCAACCTTTTTAGGTAATGAATACGACCTTTCTAAATGAATCGTACCTAATTTTTCTATAGATCTTCTTCTTCTTCTTCTTAACAACCTTTCTAAACTAGAAAAAATTTGTGGTGGATTTGGATTAGGGTTCATCCGTTTGTAGACCCCCCTATGATCAATAACTTTGCCAATAGGATTACCTTAACTTTCAAAGTGGAGTCTCTAGAGAAAAATTTTACGGTCAAACTAATGTTTTAGATCCGTGTTTTGTCTCAGAAATATGATTTTAAGCAATAAAGTTGTTCGGGGAGAATATATATTTCATTCCCTACCAAAGGCGCCAAAATTTTATCACTTAGAGAAAACCATAGTTGTGGAAAAAAATCTAAGGTAACCTGTAACCAATATTTTAAACATAAATCTAACCCTTTCAATTCGAAGGGGGGTCCCTTCTATAACTCAGTCAAATATGATTGGTTATGTACCTAAAAAAATAACTAGGTTTGTTGTAACAGGGTTTCAAAAATGTGTTAGGGATTGATAGAATCCATTAGACATGGAGGAAAATATTTGGCTTAACAAGAAAAGAAACCAAAACTCTCATAGATAGGGTAAAGGAGATACTTTAAGATTTGAAATTGATGACATGGAATGTAGAATATGAAGGCAAAAATATACTTATAAGTGCATCACAAGGATGAATTCTACAAAACACAAGTCAAAAAGATATAGATGACTGAAAATATTAAAAAAGCACAGTATTTATGATATTTTTTCATTCACTCTTATCAGTCATAGAAGAGCATACATATGACAACATAGAAAGGAAAACATAAACAAGAGACACATATCTAAAATTTCCCAACACAAGAATCTATGTTGCAGAATTAGGTTTCCTTCATTGAACTTTCAAAAATATACAGTGCATAATAAGTCTTCTGATAAAAAACTAACCTTTTTCATTCTAAAGAGCTTGTATTTATAGTAAAATCATAAACTAAAGCGGGATTTCCATATGTTTTTAATTACAAATTGCTAAACATATAACATGCATATCTAATACACGTATATAATACATAAAGTCATAAATTTTTGTACCTAATTTATAACAATTTGCTAAAATACTGGCTAGAAACTGTGGTCAAAATGGTTGACTGATATTCTGCTTGGTTTTCTAAAATTTGTGCCTTGTCCCCATGCTAAAAATGGCATATTTTATGTTGTCATCCTTTCGAGATATTTTGATCTGCCAGCGCTGACCAATTCACTAATATTCTTCAAAACTAGACAAGGGATAAGATCTCTGATGGGATGATTGTGAGCGTGTTTATAAAAATCAATACAAAATTGCGCTGGCACTAGAATTGTCAGCGCTTATTGAAATTTTCATAGTGAAAAACGCTAACAATGAAATTGTCAGCGCTCATCAAAATGCAGCCCTACAAAATCGCTAACATGCTAGTTATCGACCTTCAGTCAAAATTCCATCTGAAAAGTTGGTAATCAACACTGAGCTGTGAAAATAACTAGTTGAATGTGTTATTTGCCTCCAGAAAAATGTCTACGTTAGTTTTTCTTGGCTTTTAAATTCTCTCGGCCCCTGTAAAAACCCATTTCCTTGGGCCTTTGGTCTTCTTGGGTTTCTTTGAGCTTGTAGACTCCTCCCTGTTTATAATTAAGTCCTTCTAAGCAATTTTTTCTATATTAATGACTTTTTTTGCCAACTTAGGGTTATGCTTCAGTTTGATGTTGAATATTAGCTTATTCCATAGTCTTGTGCATGGTCTATTTCCACCTTTGAACATTTTTGCTATGATGGCTTCTTTGTCAACTTGTTTATGCTCTATTTCAAGCTCAATCATTTTTCCCTTACCCTTCTCTGTTTTTTTGTTGATTTATGTTTCTACAAGTAGGGTTATAGTGGGAGAAGGGGAATCCTTTGTTTTTCTCAGCGTATCACTTCTTCTAGTATAAACCTTAGGTAATTCAGGGAATAAAGGAGGAATCGATTCTAATTTGTTTCTACTCCATGTTTGCATAGATGAGATCCCTTGTTCTAGGTCTTAGGGTTGCTTAAATTTATTTTTTCTCCATTTCTTTCTACCCCTTTTTGGTTTTACAGTTTGAATTTCAAACCCTCCCCAAAACATAAAATTTCCCCAAGTCCTCCCAACCTTTCTGAAATGGATTTCAATGAACAATTTAATCATACCTTTATGCTATATGAGATGGGTAGATGCATTTTGTCTTTCCCTAACCCTAGTATACATATGCTTCAAACTCTCTAACACAAAATAGGGAGTATTCATCCTTAATTGATCTATTGTGTGAGCTAGGAACCATAAATGGTAGAGATTCACCTTATTGTAGCCTCATTCATCATGTGGAGTAAGATTAGGTAATATTTAGGAGACATTTCTGCTTGTCCTTCAACCAGGACCTATGAACTCCTAAACACCAACTCCTCTCCTTAAACTCATCTTTCAAAAAAAATGGCACATCAATTCTGACCAAAACATGAATCTTGAAGGTTCTTTCTCCATCTGCAGGTAGGCCCCTTACTTTAGTAATTAACTCCTCGATGATAGGAAGCATGATTCCCCCAACACTAACCTGTTGACCGTCGAAACCCTCTGTGAAAGCTCTGGAAACTCCATCATGATATCTTGCATAGCAAGAGAAAATGTGTTCCCAACATGCTTCCCAAAAATGTTGTTGAATCTCTGGATATATTTCAAGTAGGTCAGGTGCTTTGGGCTCACCTCTATTTATTTTTTCGCTCTTTCCCATAGTTCTCACCGTCAAATAGTAGCACCAGAAGTGGGATTGCGATTCGACCCAGGATTTCCAGGAAATATTAACAACTTGTCCTCTTTTAGAATAAAAATACAACATATTAATTATGTGTTATACGGGTCTTACCATATAAAGTAAAATATTTCAAGTTGTGGCAACCGGTACATCATATAACAAATTTACTAGTGATTTCATAAAACCTTAACATGTAATCATGACCTTTTATCCTAATGTTATTACTTCAAGTAGAGACTTATAGCCATCAACATATTAATACATCAACATCAAAATACATCAACCCTAGAAACGCATCAACATCAAAATACAACATATTAATTATGTGTTATACGGGTCTTACCATATAAAGTAAAATATTTCAAGTTGTGGCAACCGGTACATCATATAACAAATTTACTAGTGATTTCATAAAACCTTAACATGTAATCATGACCTTTTAACCGAACATTACCTCTAGGCGGTGGAACCCTAGAAACGCATCATGTCACATGACCATCTAACTCATCAACTCTCGCTTGATAAATTAATTTTCACTTGCTGAAGTGTGCTCCATCAACACATTATTTCGACATAAGACAAAAAATTTAAATTTTTCCCTTTGGTGTTGATACTCTAGTTTTTAGAGTTTCAATTGACCATTTTTAAACATATGCATTGCTACTCTGAATTTCAGCGCATTTTTATTTTCAAAAATTACAATAATGTTGATATTCTATCTGTCTGTTGTGAAACCAGATCCAAAAATAGAAGAAAAGAGATATCAATGCCTTAGAAATAAGCCACTTCGAGGGGGCAACCTCCAATACATTACATGAATGAACAATTCTTGGATGATACAAATGACAAAACCTCCTCTCATATATAGGAGTCCATGGGGCCACAATGTAATCCTAGCCAACCTAACAATAATTATTTAAGGGCACAATAATAACAAAATGGGGGTTACAAGGGTACAATAATAACAATAAGGGGGTTACACTAACAACAATAAGGGACTATACTAGTAATATAGGGACCTAACATACCCCTCTCCTTCAAAAAAGTGTTGTCCTAAATGCTTGAGTAGCTCTGGGTGCTTCTGTATAAAATTCTCATCCTCCCATGTAGAATCTTTAGTGGGTAAGTTCTTCCACTTGATGAGATACTCTGAAATTGATCGATTCCGTAGCTATCGAGTTCTTGTTTCCGTGATCGCTTCAGGTTCCAATATGATTTTTCCTTCCTCATCAAGTTCTGGAAATATTGTTTGAACTGGAAGATTTTCACCTATAACCTTCTTTAAGCATGAAACATGGAAAATTGGATGCACTCGTGAAGAAGCAGGAAGCTCCAATTTGTATGCCATAGTACCAATCTTTTGCAACACCTTGTAAGGACCATAGTACTTTGGCGATAATTTATTATCCTTCTTAGCTTGCTTGAGGGACATTTGCTTGTATGGTTGTAGCCGTAAAAATACCCAATCTCCTACATCAAAACTTCTCTCGCTACGATGTTGATCTGCCTGTTGTTTCATTCGATTTTGTGCCAAATTCAGGTTATCCTTGAAGAGTTGGAGAACTTCTTGCTGATGCTCGATGTGATCTTCCACTGCTTGAACCTTCGAATTTTCCCTTAAAGATGATGTGATGGATGGTGGATGATATCCATAAAGTGCCATAAATGGGGTTATTTTTGCTGTAGTATGGAAGGAAGTGTTATACCACCATTCAGCAAGAGGTAACCACTTGACCCATTGTGTTTGTTTATCAGATACAAAACAACGAAGATATCCTTCCAAACATTTATTTACTATCTCAGTTTGACCATCAGATTGAGGATGATGAGATGAGCTATGAGCTAACTGAGTACCCAAACAAGAAAATAACTCCGTCCAAAAATTTCCAGTAAAAATGGGATCTCTGTCGCTCACAATAACCCTTGGGCTTCCATGTAGCTTTTGAATTTTGTCCATAAATGTAGTAGCAACTGTACTTGCTTTAAATGGATGAGACAATGCACAAAAGTGTGCATACTTGGTAAGTCTATCAACTACCACCATGATGACACTCTTTCCTTCGGACTTAGGTAAACCTGTGATAAAATCCATTGAAATCTCCTCCCAACGTTGACTTTGAATGGATAAAGGTTGTAGAAGTCCTGGGGTCTTAATTGTTTCCACTTTATTCTGCTGGCAAACCAAACATTCCGCCACAAACTTTTGAATATCAGATTTAAGGCCATCCCAAAAAAATTCTTTCTTCACCCTGTGGTAAGTTTTTAAAAATTCCGAGTGTCCTCCTAAAGGAGAAGTGTGCAATTCCAGAAGAATCTTTTGTTTTAGTTGGGAATTCTTACAAAGATATAAGCGATCTTTGTACCATAAGGAATCATTTTTCCGACTAAATGTATCAGATGTACTAGGATCTTGCTGCAACTTTTGAATGAGTATCCATACATCTTTGTCCTTCTTCCATTCATCTCTTGCTTCAGTTATCCAATCTGGTTGGATAATAGAAATGGCAGAAAGCAATGCTTCCACCTCTTCATTCTTTCTTGAGAGTGCATCTGCAACAACATTTAGCTTTCCTTTTTTGTAGATTATTTCAAAGTCATAACCCAACATCTTTGTGACCCATTTTTTTTGCTCTTCTGAAGATAGTCTTTGTTCCAAAAAGTGTTTAAGACTATCATGATCAATTTTTACCTTGAAGTGTCTTCCCATTAGGTAAGGTCTCCATTTCTTTAGTGCATGTAGTATTGCCAACATTTCCTTCTCATAAATATCCTTTTGTAAATACTTTCCTTTGATTGAACGAATTTCAAAAGAAATGGGTCTTCCTTCTTGCATTAAAACAACACCAATTCCATTTCCTGAGGCATCACATTCCACAATAAAGGTTTTTGTGAAGTCTGGCGTAGCTAAGACTGGTGCTAGGCACATTTCTTCTTTAAGATGTTCAAAGGCCTTAGTTGCTTCAGGAGTCCATGAAAATGCATCTTTCTTCAATAATGTTGTTAGAGGTGCTGCTATTCTCCCATAATTCTTAACAAACTTCCGATAATACCCTGTTAACCCGAGAAATCCTCGCAACTTCTTTATGGTTGTGGGGACTTTCCATTCCTTAATGGCTTTAATTTTGTTAGGGTCTACTTTAACCCCCTCGTGATACAATATGACCCAGATATTCCACCTCTTGTACTCCAAAGAAAAATTTGGATTTTTTTGCATATAATTGTTTCTCCTGCAATAGTTTGAGCACCCTGTCAACATGTTCAACATGATCCTTCCAAGACCTGTTGTAGATTAGTATATCATCAAAAACTACTAGCACAAATTTTCTAAGGAAGGGTTTGAAAATGGAATTCATCAACCCTTGAAATGTAGAAGGTGCATTGGTAAGGCCAAAAGGCATGACCAAAAATTCATAATGACCCTCATGAGTTCGAAATGTTGTTTTTGGAATATCTTCAGTCTTCATTCTAATTTGATGATATCCCGAACAAAGATCCAACTTGGTAAAATAAATTGCTCCATGTAGTTCATCCAATAATTCATCAATCATATGAATGGGAAATTTATCTTTAATGGTGAGCTTATCGAGCTCCCTATAATCCGGACACATTCGCCATGATCCATCCTTCTTGTGTACCAATACTACAGGAGCAGAGAAAGAACTTTGACTAGGTTGAATTATACCCGCCTCTAACATTTCCGCAATCATACGTTCAATTTCGCTCTTTTGGACGTAAGGATATCTATAAGGCCTGATGTTTGGAGGAACACTTCCTGGAATCAAATGAATAGCATGATCATGATAAAAAATAGGTGGGAGTCCTTTGGGAGTTTCAAACACCTTGGAATGATTGTCCAAGACTTGTTGGAGATCTGCAGAAATAGATGATTTTGATGTCGAAACTTCTAGTGAGCATAATTGTGCAATTACGCCTCGTTGTTCTTTCTTTAGAAGCTTTGTCGTGACATTAGAGCTTATTATCCTTCCTGGCTTCCCTTCAATACCCCGTAATTCGACTTCCTTTCCTTCTGAAAAAAATTTCAAGAAAAGTTCTTGAAAATTAAAAGCTACCGTCCCCAAAGATTGTAACCATTGTACTCCTAGTACAACATAAGCACCTCCCATAGGAATGGAAAGCATTGGACTAGTCAATACATATTCCCCCATGGTTAGCTTGATATTATGGCATTTTCCAGAGCAATTTATAGTTCCTCCATTTGCAAACATCACTTGACATTCTGGTGCTGGGTATAGGAAACAATTTAATTCCTTGGCTACCTTATAATGAATAAAATTATGGGTGCTACCTGAATCAATCAACACTATTACCCTTTTCTTCTTTATATGTCCTTCTATCTTGAGAGTTGGAGGAGTGGTAATTCCTGCCAGTGCATTACACGATATGGTCGGATTCATTTCTTCCTCTTCTAGGGGTGGTTCCTGGTGTATATCCTCTTCTTGTTCATTTTCTTCTTCTTCTTCACAATCTATGTAAAATAATTTCTTCTCAGCACACTTATGACCTTTAGTTTATTTGCTATCACAACTGTAGCAAAGCCCTTTTGCTCTTTTTTCTTCCAATTGTTGTGGTGTCAACCTTGTAGGTTGTGGAAGTCTAGGAGTAGCAACACTTCCATCTTTATAGATGTGAGTGGTAGGCTTCCTTGTCGCCATAATTTTACATTCAATTTTTCTTGCCAACCTGAATACCTTCTCCAATGAATCAGGTTCCCAAACACGAACTTCATGTTGGATGTTATCCTTTAAAGTCCCTATGAAGACATCAATCCTGTGTTATTCTGGAATATCAGTTACCCTTATATTCAATTTTTGGAAGTCCTCAATGTGCTGTGCCACTGAACCGTTTTGTTTGAGATTTATCAATTGGCTAAAGAAGGTGTTTTTCTTTGTATCCTCATAATGTGCTATCATTTCCTCCGTAAAAATTGACCAAGTGTCAAATTTTTTATGGGATAAAAGCCATAAATACCATACAAATATTTTTTTTTCTAAATGTAAAGTTGCAATGCGTAACTTTTGTGTGTTTTGCACATTATTGCGATCAAAATATTGCTCCATATGTAGTATCCAGGTTACAAAATTCTTTCCATAAAACTTCCTCATATCCATCTTTGGAATATGGTGGTTCTTCAATCCAACATTAGAGTTTATGAAATCATGATTAACATTTATTTTTTTCTCATCATGAGTTTCCTCTACTATCTTTTCACCATTAGGAATCATTTCTTGTATCAACTTTGTCAAACCTTCGATGTCTTCTTTTATATCATTCTTCATGTTTTCCATGTTGTCTTTCATTTTTTCTTCCATGTCCTCCATATTATCTTCCATGAAAAATTCCATGCCCTCCATCTTAGCTTCCAAACCATTCATCTTAGCTTCCACGCATTTCTTAAAATCATCCATCTTAGTTTCCACGCCTTTCTTCAAAACTTCTATTTCATTTTTTGTTTCTCTTTGCTATAGGTGCAATTGCTCTTGTAATTTTGACATCTCATGTTGCATTTCTTCATCTTCATGAGTCATAGTAGAGCCTTCTAAAGTCTTAATGGGTGTTGAATTATTTTTAGGAGCATTTTAAAACCCTATACTGATACCTATTCTTTAATATGCCCTTGGAATAAATTCAAACTAATTTTTTCAAATGAGACTTATGTAATTCGAAAAAAAATACACACCTTTTTCTTGCTTTTGAGGAGCTCGATATTGAAACTGAATTATCTCTCTGATTTCAGATCTTCAATATCTGAAATTTGGCCCTGAGGTAGCCCTCTAAATCCTCTTTTGAATGCTACATGTCTGACCTGAATTTGATTCTTCAAGGAAAAGTTATGTCCAATCTGCCAAATGACCTAATTATGGACTAGTTCAGTAGAAAGAACTTGTACAACTTGCCATGTGTCACTATTTCCTCCTTTGGCTCTGAAATTCATAGATAGGAAACTACAATCCGTCCACTTTCAACCAATTTTTACAACATTTCAATCCGATGCTCAGAGAGAGAGTTATGAAGATTTTCCCACAATCACCTCTTTGAGATGAAATTCGGGAGCCTAAAAAAGCCCTAAATTCCATAGATCATATCTCCGAAAATATTGTGAAACAAGCTTTGAAATTTTGTGAAGATGTTCTTCAAGATTTCGACTTTGCACTGTAAACATTTCAGCTTCTGAAACCTCATATAAAAATATTTATAGCGAAAATTCCGCGATGACCTATTTAGGTTAAATTTAGGAGCCTACACAAAGCCCTAACTTCCACAGATCATATTTCCAAAAATGTTGCAAACCAAACTCTAAAATTTTGCGACAATGTTCCTCAGGATTTCAGATTCGCGCTCTCAAAATTTCAGCTTCTGAACCTTCGTATCAAAAAATTTATAGCGAAAATTCCACGATGATCTGTTTGGAGCAGCGAAACCCTAGAATCCAAAGCTCTAATACCAAATGTTGTGAAACCAGCTCCAAAAATAGAAGAAAAGAGATATCAACGCCTTAGAAATAAGCCACTTCAAGGGGGAAACCTCCAATACATTACATGAATGAATAATTCTTGGATGATACAAAGGAAAAAACCTCCTTTCTATATATAGGAGTCCATTGGTCCACAATGTAATCCTAGTAGGGCCACAATATAATCCTAGCCGACCTAACAATAATAATTTAAAGTTACTATAATAACAATATGGGGGTTACAGGGGTACAACAATAACAATAAGGGGGTTACACTAACAACAATAAGGGACTATACTAGTAATATAGGGACCTAACACTATCAGCGTTTTAACCCTTGTTTATTACAAATCGATGCTAACACTGAAACTGCCAGCGCTTTAAAATTTATTGACTAAAAATGTGATAACAGTTGCCTAATGGAAAAAAAACATTTGTCGGGAAGTTATCAAAGAAAATGAAGCTGCTAATTTCTATCATAACTTATATGACCCAATAGCAAATTATATGAGCTAAAATTAATATGGGGGTATGTATTAAATTTTATGGCTCATGAATTTCTATTAGTCATGCATACTTTTATTCTTAAATTTCAGGGACATAGTAGCGTAAGGTCCAACACTAAATTTTGGAAGGATGATTACACTTGATTGAGATCAACACTATGTATAGGGAGGATTATTGCATATAAATAAGCTCAACCATGAAGCATTTTATTTTCAGTTTGGAGAAGGTTTTAGTTCAAAATTTTCAGCTTATGAATAAAGCACAATTGTTTAGATAGTAAGTTTAATAAGTTTACTCGAATATTTCACATGCAAGCAGATTTAAAATTTGACTCCATGCCCAACAAAACTACTGCCCTATAATTCTCAGTATTTTTCAAGAAAAAAATTGTTGCCAGTTGAAACCAATGTTGTAGCTAAAATGGTAAAGGTTCTTCAAGAAAAATCCATGAAACGTTTGGGTTCTTTGTTGCATTGTAGGAAGGAAACATCATCATGCAATCCTATGATATCACATGTGAAATATTTTTATAATTTTTGTGAAAACATTTTATAATTACAGAAGAAGAAAGAAAAAAAAATGTTTTTATAAGCATATTTAGGCTCTACTCTTATGCAAAGAAGTTATTTTTTATTTAAATTATTGGTCTTGAGGCACAATCTCCAAGTCCTCATTCCATTCTACATATATCATCAGAGTCCACCAATTACAATTCAGAAGGAAGCTCGACACAAAATGTGCCATAGCAAGGGAGGATCCCACGAAGGTGTCAACACTAGCACTCAACATGTCAAAACGTTGTGGGAACATGGCTACATATAAATGTCGATCAAGTGCTTCCCTTGAACAATGAAGGATATTTTTTTTAGAGCATATATGTATATCATATTTAACATCAAAGTGCAAAAAAGAGATCATTGTGAGACTTGACGTAAGAATCAGTTAATGGGTGCAATTCCAGATATTCCTCAAGGTCTTACAAGATTCAATCAATCTAAAGTGAAATTATGAGAAAATAATTATGATTAAAATGATTTTAATTTCAAAACCAATCCATTACCTGCTTATCCTAGTTTTTTTTTTGGGATATAAAATTTTCAATTCTACCGCAAAGAGCCGCAAAATAGGAAAGACTGCAATTTCGTTCACAGGAGAAAACCTAAGAGGTTTTTGGAGTATCTGATAAATATTTTCAAATATTATGAAAATAAAGCAATGGACCTCTTGAGAAACTACAGATATATGAATTACCAAACTTTAGGATTTAGTGGATGGTTATTTGAGGCAACCAAGTTTTACAATCCTCTATCCAGTTTATCAAACATAAGGTAAAGGCGTAGCTAATAGATGTTGATTGATTTCGCTTAAGTGGTGTATATGGCATGATTAACATTGGGAGAAAATATTTGTTAATAAATTCATCGACGAGATTGGATGATTTCATTTAAACATTTCATATTTTAAAATTTTGGTCACCATCAAAATGGTCAAATACCATATTCCAAAAATCTTGGCACATCTGTCAACATATTCAGCAGTAATTTTAATAATTTCTCGAAGATTATATTGACATATGCTTGGGAAATTTACACAATATTATATGCATAGATCCATGACAAGTGTCTGAAGATCGTGTTGCAAGAGAAATAGGTGAAATGGCTCTACTTTATGTGATTGGAGAGTTGTTATTCTTCTCGAACCAAGATTATTTTTTTGTACAATTGGCATTCTTCTTAAGAAAATGTTATATAACCCAGATTTAAAAGGTATCACACACATTACTGTTGATGAAGTTCATGAGAGAACTCTGGAAGGTGATCTACTACTACTACAAGGGAATTTGAAGAGAGATCATAATAATATTTGTCGAAGTTTAATGTTGGCAACAGTGGAAGTTGAGTTCTTTGTTGGCTATTTCAAGTAAAATATAGGAAAATGAAATTTCCATTGTCAACATTCATGTATTTACCTTCCTTGTCTAAGAGGTGTATTTATAATATGTATGGGAACACACCGTTACATGATAGATCATAACTGTCTTTGCAAAAATAAAAAAATTGGGTCACAAAAATGTTCAATGAAGAAAATGCCATTAGAAAGAAGGAACATGATAGTTGGAAAACTTGTATTGAAGAGGAGGGTAAAACTAACATACAATCTACAAGCCATTAAAGTCAAAAAATTCCCATACACTAAGCTTGTTGAATTAGAGTATCATAAATTATGACTTGAATGAAGTTATCATATTTTAAATCACTCATTAGGGTTCACAATATTTGTAGAAGTTGGGTCATATTTTGGGTTAAGAATGATAAAGAAAAAAATACATAGATTACATAACTTCCTTATATCATCATTTCTCTTAGTGATATAGATATTTTGGTGTTAACTTTGCATGGTTCTGTGTCTGGTGAGGAGAGACATTGTGTATTTTAGAAACCTACTAAAGGTCATAGAAAAATAATATTGACAACAAATATTGTTGAGACTAGTAGCACTATTGGTGATGTTATATATGTTATTGATATGGGACGAAAAAAATAAATGATTTATGACCATACTGAAGGTATATCATGCCTTCAGGAAACATGGATATCTAAATACAATGCAAAACAAAGGCAAGGACAATCTGGCAGAGTTCAACCTATATGTTGCTTCCCAATTTACAACATGCAATAGTTTCCACAACTTCAATACAAAAAATTCCATATTTGTTTTGTGTTTCTCTTGAAAGGCTATGCTTGAAGCTCTAAATGATCACTTTCCTTTTTATCTACATTGGATAACAACGAAGAAAGGGTTTTCTATGGTAGCAAGTTTTCTTTGCAACCAGTGTTTTTCTTTGGATGGTGTTCATGTACCAAGTAATTGAAGGCCCATAATGTTCCTTCTCTAGATCAACAAATTGTGATAGGACAAAACAATCGAGCTTTAAATGATTGAAGGATATTGCAAAAAGGTTTTATGAAACTTCCCATCGCCAAATCTACGGCAAGGATCAATTGCGACACCCCTTCATCACATTTTCTAAAACCATTGTAGGGGGTATTGCAAAGCGGTATCCGGTTTCCGGTTTCCAAACCCATTTATGGATTTGTTGACATCTACATGACGAAGCCTAGGACCCGTGCACCATTCAAATCGGCATGGAATCTTGCACACCACACCTTCTACCTCCTCTCCAACGTGGATACAACAAACAACCATGGCCCACATCCATCATTGATATTTGAATTTTATTAATGTGTTACGGCTCTTGAAAAAATGTATTGTAATTTAAAAGAAGGAAGGATGGAAACAATTTTGCAATTGTTTCAAGAAATTGTTTCGTAACTCATAAGGAAAAATTATACTAGGAACATAAATAAAAGAGGAGAAATGAAACAAATAGAGGGTTCAAATTCTACAAATTGCGGGACTGTGTAATGGATAAATCTCTAAAAAAATGAATAATAGAAGCTAGTTTTGATTTTAGTTTTGGGTGTAGTTGCAGACATTGTTTTGTTTCTTGTATATGCCATTTCATTTATGTTTTTCCTCTATTGGAATAGTGTATGATGCAACATGTTGTTTAATTTTAGCACTCATGAATTTTCATTGGTACTCATGTTGTTTAAATTTGAAACCCTTAATAGGTGGTCCACTTTCAGGAACTCATGCACTACTTCATAATATTTTCCACCATTCTTTCTGCATAGTTTGAACTCAGATTCTTAAATGATGGCATTATGGCTAATGTGTTGTCCTTGATGGAAACCTACTTGATAAATATTTCAACATTATGGTAGCAAGATGATTATGCAAACTAGTACATATGTGACATGTGAGATGGACAAAGGAATGTCAAGTTTAGAGACAAAGGAATGATAAAGATAAGTTTGGGAAAGTATATGTGGTTCATGTGAAGAATGGATATGTACATATGCGGGTATGGTGAATAAAAGTAGTGTACATATTCCACACCATGGTAATTGGAATACTAGGGGTATTTACCATGGTATTGGCCCATAGTATTTGGAGCGAAAACGAATATTTGATCCCGTCAAAGAATACCATCGGAATTACTAATGAATTGGCCTAAGATTTTTGCTAAGGCTATTATTATGTAATGATATGGATATCAAAGTGTTAGGTGTGCATATTATGGGTTATTGATGAATGATTTGATCTAAAAATGTGTGCACCAAGGATCATGGAGGAGGTTCAGATTTGATAGATCTAAAAGAATAGTAGAGATTGATGAATATGTTTGCTTGGTATTTTATGATTATGACTAACAATGATAGATTTGTCATGGTAATGATATTATTACATGAATGTGCGACAGTAAGGATTACGAAGTATATGTTGTGGTTGCAGCAAAGGTATGAATTAGTTATTACAGATCTATACGATGGTTTTCCTATGAGAGGTCGTGTATGCAGGTCTTCTTCAGGAGAAGCACATACATACACGGGTATTATTCATAAAATTAGAGTATACCTTCTGACATATGTTTGATCAGGGATTGCAGTGACCAAAGTGGGTTTTTGTGATAAACATAATATGGTCTAGTATTTTGATGAATGGTTTGTAGAAATTTATTAATACTGATAGTATTACCGGATTCTACTGATCTAAAAAATTAATCTTATGTTAAATACAAAATCCTTCCACTTAATTCTTTGCGGAAATTAAATCGCCAATTGCAAAACACATATGAAGCAAAATCAATTGCACATAAACACAATTGTTTAACAAGAAATCTTAAAGCTAAAAACCCCAACTATCATAAATTATGTATATCGATGGATCATGTAATAATCTCATACAAAGCTTAGTACATCAAGCTCTTAGTAAAATCAACAATCATTACACACTGTCATGCAGAAATTTTCATATCTACGCACCAATTTCTTGCCTTCTGACAACCTACCTCCACTCTGCAATCCCTGCTGAAGAAGACCTCTGTATGAATTCGAATTGGCCTTGCCTTGACTGCACAATCCTCATTGGTATCTCCAATGTGTGTCAAATGCTTTGAATGTATCACTATAGTCACAACTGATAGTCCATCTCACCCTTTCACCTATCTCTCCACTGTGTCTCCACTGGAACTGACATTCAAGTAGTTAACTGATGTATTTGTTCAGTTGCAAGTGAGTCTCTAGTTGTGAATTAATTAAATAATTAGTTCACTAAACTCTCACTAGTGTATCTTTAGTTAGAACTAGATACAACTAGAAAAACTAAGTTTAACTCACTTAACTGAGTTAAACTAAATAACAACTCCCATAACTACTCTTCCAACTCTGTCACAATTTTGCCACTTCAGTTCTAACTTAGTCCTCCATGCATGAGTCACCAACCACCCTAGGAATTGTGTAATTCCTTCAGCCGGTTGATTTGCCAAATCTTTTCACTGAAATAAAATGCTCCAAGAGAATAAGTCGATATTTATTGTCGGATTATTATTAAGGGATAATAATAATCGACATGCATCTATTTTTAGATTGACGATCTATAAATAGAATTCGCCCAATATTCTAAAAATATAATCTCATATATTTTTCACATTTGACCAACCATCTACAAATAGCATCTTGCAACTTATAGAATATGCTCACCATGTCTAAAAATATGGCATACACCTAAAAATAACTTACGGGACCCACTTAGTGAAGGTGCTTAATTTTCACTAAGCAATCATCTTGTTGAATCTCAACACTCCCTCTCAACAAGATAGGGATTATCCTTCACCTTGATCCTGCCTCTATGGTATTCGAATTTTCTCCTGCTGAGCGCCTTTGTCAGAATATATGCATCCTGATCTTCCGTAGGAATGTACTGAAGCAGCATGATATTCCGATGTACACAATCTCTGATATGATGATACCAAATATCTAGATATGCTTAGATCTATCATGAAACACATAATTAATCGAGAGTTTAATGAAACTCTAATTATCACAGTGTATCATTGTAGGATCTAAATGAGAACTGAACAAACCGACTAGGATCTTCCTCATCCAGATAGCCTCACATGCAGCTTGACTTGCTTCCATGTATTCTGCTTTCGCTGAACTGAGTGCCACGGATCTTTTTTTCCTATTGTACCAAGAAACTGATGTAGATCCGATACTGAAAACCCCTCCTGATGTGCTCTTTCTGTCCATTGGGCTGCCTGCCCAATCTGCATCGGTGAAGCCATGCAACTTCACCTCATCCATCTGTCTGTACCATAAACCATACTCAGATGTGCCCCTGAGATACCTCAGGACATGCTTGCCTGCCTTCCAAAAGAGCTTGGTAGGCTTAACCATCACTTGAATAAGTTGGTTCACTGCATAGCATATGTTCGGTCTTGTATTAACTAAATACATGAGCGAACCCACCAACTGTCGATAGACAGTAGCATCCACTACCTCTGTCGATGTAGCATCCTCTTTCCTCCAATTTCCTGGAAGAGGAGTATCCATGGGCTTGCAGTCCTCCATGTGAAACTTACCAAGTATCTCCTGAGCATACTTGCCTTGAGACACAAAAAGTTCACCTTCTCGCTGCCATATTTCCAATCGAAGGAAATAATGAAGGAGGCCCAAACCCTTCATCTCAAACTCCTTTGCAAGGTCTGCCTTGCATGAGTGTACTAAGTGCTCATCACCCGTTAGTATTAAATCATCAACATAAATAACAGTGATTAAAATCTTACCCTCCACCACAATTTGGTACAGGTTTGCATCCGCCTCACTCTTGGTGAAGCCAAGTCCAATGAAATAGCTTTCGTTCCAAGTGTACCAAGCACGTGGTGCTTGATTCAGCCCATACAACGCTCTTTTGAGTCCGCACACATGTGACTCACTTCTTAATATCTCACATCCTTTAGGCTGCTCAATGTACACTTATTCCTCAATGATCCCATTAAGGAACACAGTCTTCACATCCATCTTATGAATGTGCCAACCCATCTACGCTAAGAGAGCAAGGATGGTCCTTATGGAAGAATAACGTGCGACATGTGCAAAGGTTTCTTCATAATCAGTCCCCTTGATATGTGAGAAGCCCCGGGCAAAAAATCTTGCCTTATACTTCTCAACGCTCCCATCAGCAGCTTGCTTTACCTTGTAGATCCATCTTGAACCTACCACTGATTTACCAAGCGGCCTTGGAACAATCTCCCAAGCATTGTTTCTGATAATGGAGTCATACTTCTCCACCATGGCATCTACCCATGTGGGCTCCTACATTGCTTCTTCAAAAGAAGATGGCTCTATCATGATACACTTGCTCATAAGAGCCATATATCCAGTGAATCGTTCAGGTGGTTGTCTCTTTCTGCACTGTGATGTAGGGACTTCTAAATTCTGTGCCGCATCAAGCTTCAGTCTCTCAGCTTCTATGGTATGCTTTCTGCCTGTTCTGATGTTTGGTTCTGCATGAGTGGACTCCTCCACTCCATGAATATACTCTTGTGGTTGATCCACATCTAGAGGCTCATCTTTGGGAGCAAGTAGCTCCTCTTCTGCATGCAAGTGTAGCTCCCTCTCAAGCGACAACTTCATGGCCTTCACCTCATTGAATTTTATTTCTTGTCGCACCACAGTCATTTGACTGTTTGGAAAATACAAACGATAATTAAGGGGTGTTTCTGTGTACCCCACAAATATCCCAACTTCTACAGTTGGCCCCAGCTTCTTCTTGGCATCCTTTGTCACATGAATGTAAACAGATAAGCCAAAAATCTTCAAATGAGAAATATCATGCTTCTTACCAGTAAAAGCTTCTTCAGGTGTACTCATGCCAAGTACTCTATGAGGACAACAGTTTTGCACATAAACCACAGTGTTGCATGCTTCCGCCCACAAGTGCATTGGTAGGCCCTGGTCATGCAACACCCACGATCATTCTATTCTTCCTCTCCGTGACCCCATTCTACTGTGGGTTATGAAGAACTATGAGTTCTCTTTGAATTCCTTCTTTTCTACAGAAGTCTTTTAATTTGTTCGAGATATATTCACCACTATTATCGCTCCGCAGAGCCTTCACTTGCTTCCTCGATTCCTTCTCCACCAATGCTTTAAAATCATAGAACTTTGAGAATTTTTCGCTCTTCTTCTGCATGAAGAAGATCCAACATCTATGAGAATAGTCATCAACAAATATAACAAAATACCTGTGTTTTTTTGTTGAAGCAACTGAGAAATGTCCACACACGTCTGTGTGAATTCTCTCCAGGATCACCGAAGCACAGTTCTCCTTTTCATTAAATGTGGTCTTCACAAAATTACCCATGGTACATCCCTTGCACTGATCTGACTATGCAAGAGTACCCTTGGGAATTCCAGTCTAAATCTGCTGCAAAATCTTCAAGGCGCCATAGTGAAGATGGCTCAATATCCTATGCCATAATTTGTCCTCATTCCGACTCACCACTTCTTCTGCTTTGCCCATTATTGCAGCGCAACCATATACCTCCAAATTGTATATATTCTTATCTAAAATCCCTATCCTCTTGGTTTTACTAGTTGTTTTATGTTGCATGAAAAATTTTCCCTTGCTGAAAAAAATGTCATAACCTCTGTCCTCCAACATCACAATCGAGACCAAGTTCTTCTTCAGGCCTGGTGGAACATGCATAACATCTTTCAACAGAAATGGTTTACCTAACTCGCTCTCAAAGGTAATGGTTCCAATTCCGATCGCACTATATCTACCATCGTCACCCATCTCTATATGCATTTGGAGATATATCTCCTCTAAGTCACTAAATAACTCCCTGTCTCTTGTCATGTGGAAGGAAGCACCACTATCAAGATACCACATCGATCCCATTGCGCTTGAAATGAAGCATGCGATCAAAGATAAATCAAGTTCAAATTGTGAGGCTAAGGCCTCACCTGCTGCAGCTCCAAGAACCTTGTTGTTCTTATTTTTCTGTGGGCAGTTAGTGGCGAGATGCCCATGTTCGTGATGGTGAAAACACTTCACTTTGGACAAATCTAGCTTCTCGCTTCTAGCCTTGGATTTTGGATGGGATTTATTTCCCTTCCCTTTCCTTTCTTTGGCAGCCAAAGCGCACTTATCTTAATCATCATTCTTCGATGAAGATTCATCCCTGGTATTCTGCCTTATCTCCTCCTGCACAAGATTCGACCAAAGTCGCTCCCAATCCGACAGTTTCTCCCATCCATTGAAAGAGTCTTCGTAGCTGTGCCAACTCTTCGGAAGCCCAAGGAGAGCCAAGCTCACCAAGTCATAATCCGCAACTGTGATTCCCACACTCCCCAACTCATCCCTAGATTGGACAAACTTCGTGAGATATTTTGGAATATTGTCGCCCTTCTCCATTTTGATTTTTCTGAGCTTATCTTTCAGCGCCAACTTCCTATGGTCGTTGTTGCTTTGGAGAAGATCTATCAAAGACTTCCACATTGAAAATGGAGTGGCTTTCCCATGAAGGCTTGACACAATATGGTCATTCACACCTTCCAACAGAATTATTCTTGTCTTCGCTACCTTCTTTTTCCATGCGTCAAGTAATGCAACATCGCTAGAAGTAGGTTTAGGAACATCGCTATCGATGAACTCCTTCAGTCCATTATCTTCACGCACATCCTCCACCCTGTCCTTCCAGGATATGTATTTAAAGATACCCTAAAGGGAATAATCCAAATGTAACCCATTGAAATATATTTCAATGAATACTCAACTGTCGCACCAAGAAATTTCTGCAACAAATTCGAATTGTCCACCAGCACAAAACTCAACACCGCTTCAAGTTTGCAATCTCTAGTGATTAACACTGCTCTGATACCATGTAGAAATTGATTAATACTGATAGTATTACTGGATTATCCTGATCTAACAAATTAATCTTATGTTAAATACAGAATCCTTCCACTTAATTCGTTGCGGAAATTAAATTGCCAATTGCAAAACACATATGAAGCAAAATCAATCACACATAAACATAGTTGTTTAACATGAATTATTAAAGCTAAAAACCCCAACTATCATATATTATGTATATCAATGGATCATGCAATAATCTCATACAAATCTTAGTACATCAAGCTCTAAGTACAATCAATAATCATTACACACTGTCATGCAAAAATTTGCATATCTATGCACCAAGTTATTTCCTCGAGATAGTCTGCCTCCACTACGCAATCCTTGCTGAAGAAGACCTCTGAATGAATTTGAATTGGACTTTCCTTTACTGCGCAATCCTCATTGGCATCTCCAATGTCTTTCAGATGTATTGAATGCATCACTATAGTCACAACATATAGTCCATCTCACCCTTTCACCTATCTCTCCATTGGGTCTCCACTGGAACTGACATGTAAGTAGTTAACTGCTGTATTTGTTCAGTTGCAAGTGAGTCTCTAGTTGTGAATTAATTAAATAATTAATTCACTAAACTCTCACTAGTGTATCTTCAGTTAGAACTAGATACAACTAGCACAACTAAGTTTAACTCACTTAACTGAGTTAAATTAAATAACAACTCCCATAACTACTCTTCCAACTATGTCACAACTTTACCACTTCAGTTCTAACTGAGTCCTCCATGCATGAGTCACCAACCACCCTAGGAATTGCGTAATTCATTCAGCCCACTGATTTTCCAAATCTGTTCACTGAAATAAAGTGCTCCAAGAGAATAAGTTGATATTTATTGTTGGATTATTATTAAGGGCTAATAATAATCGACATGCATCTATTTTTAGACTGACAATCTATAAATAGACTTCGCCCAATATTCTAAAAATAGAATCTCATATATTTTTCACATTTGACCAACCATCTACAAATAGCACCCTGCAACTTATAGAATATGCTCACCATGTATAAAAATAGACATACACCTAAAAATAGCCTGCGGGCCCCACTTAGTGAAGGTGCTTAATTTTCACTAAGCACATAATCTTTTTGAATATCAACATGGATGTGTAGTAATATGATCTGATATGAATTGATTTGATCTAGTTTCATTGGTTAATTGTTATTCAGTGATTTATTTTATGATTCAGTTGGTTCAGTGATTGAGTGATTTGATTCATATATTGGTTTAAGAATTGATTTTTGATATTGGGCTTCAATGATGGAAGTGGTTTGATCTAAAAATATTATGAAAAGTGCCTACAAGTTTGATGTTGTGAGTCAGGTGCATCTAGTATGAAATGAAACATGGTCCAAATAGGTGCCAAGGGTTGGATCCTTCGGTGAGGGATTTAAAGCTTCTTTCTAGTGGTAGTTGGTAAATATTCTCAATCGATTGGAGCTACCTTTCGGTGGGTGTCGGTAAATGCGATTAGGGGGTTGGAGCTCCCTTCTAGTGGATGCTCGAAAACGAGGGAAGGTTGTAGCTTTCTGCAAGTGGCTGCTTGCATAGTAGTATGAGTCTGCACCAGTAAAATATTGTAAGATGTTTTCCTTTATAATAAAATGAGAAGATAGAGACAACGATGGCGGTGGTTTTCACCCACATTGGTTTTCCACTTAAAAATATTGGTGTTCTCATGTGTTGGTTTGTTGCTTATGTGTTATGGCTTATTCTTCTCTTACTGCTCATGGTTAATTTTTAATTAATGTATAATAAATTAGTGATGCATTGGTTCAAGTTAAACAGATGATAAAATAAATGAAAGGTTAGTTAACTAGGTATATGTTATTTGTCTTCATCATAGTCGTGTCCATATGCTGGTTTACTTAATGACAATAGAGTAAATAAATATGAATAAGAAATGGAAAGTTGAACTGAACTTAAAATATCGATTCCCCCCCCCCCCCCCCCCCCCCCTCAATATTTTTCCCAACAATTGGTATCAGAGCAGGTCCCTCAGTTGGAGCTTGATCACTTAAAGGGAGATCCATCTAGATTAGTAGTCAAGAAGGATTATTTTCTATCAAACCACCTTTATTTAATGGAACTAACTTTGTATTTTGGAAATTCATGATGATAGAATACTCACAGGCACGGGGAGCTTATGTATGGGAAATCGTTGAAAAAGGATATCAATATCCAACCTCCATTCCCAGATATATAGCAAGGAAGAAATAGTATGAAACCAATGCAAGGGTTGTAAATTACATCTTGGGAAGTCTGGACGAGTTTGAATTCATGAAATTAATGCAGTTGAACACCGCAAAGGGAATATGGGATAAGCTTATCCAAAGTTATGAAGGTGACACCAAGGTAAAAAGAGTTAAACTCCAATCATTTAGAATACAACATGAGACTCTTAAAATGCATGATGATGAAAGTGTTGCATAATTTTTCCTTAGAGTAGATGAGGTTGTTAATTCCATGAAAAAACTTGGTGATGAAATAAAAGATGTTATTGTTGTTGAGAATATTTTAAGATCACTTACTTCGAAGTTTGACTCCAAAGTCTCTACTATTGAAGAAATGCATGATTTGAAAAGTCTCACACTTGAAAAATTCCATGGAATATTGATAGCATTTTAGATGGGGAAAGGTGGTCCATCAGATATGAGAGAAGCAGATTTCAAATACACACATAAATGGAAAGAAAGGGAATCACCCAAATATATAAGCTACATATCATATGAGGAAGAAGTAAACTTCGTGAGGAAATTACAAGTAGGAACTTGAAAATTCAGAGGTAAGCTTCCCTTTAAAAAAATTTCTCGTGGAATAGTATGCCATCTAAATTTCCATATAAAGAAAATTTTAAAGGGAATGGAAAGAATGTTTCTAAAAGGATTTTTTCTGACAAGAAAATCTTTTACTCTAATGAAGATAGTCATAGGACATCTGATGACCAGGAAAATTCAGATTTGGATTCTAACAATCACTATCAAGTATTTATGACTCTTGAAGATTGTTCAATTAATGAATCAGATAGTTGTGAGGTAGATTATTTAATGAAAGCAGTAAAAGAGAATGATAAGCTCAAGAATACCAAAAAAATAAATGGAAACAAAAGGAAATAGTATGATTGAGGAAATAAACATGTTAAAGATGGAATTAGAAGCAACCAATAAAAGAACAAAAAAGATAAGAAAACAAATTCAAGAAAAGGAAAATCATTATGACACATTAGAATATGAAGTTATGACCCTAAAGGAAGATTATGTTAAGATCAACAAATGGGTAAAGGCACCTGAGTCTCTAGAGAAGATTATTAATTAACAACACTCTCCTCTAATCAAGACTAGCATTGGGTACAATCACATGGCTTCACATACATAATGTGATGACAAAAACCAACATAGTGTTCTTTAAAGGAAAACTAAAGAAAGAGGCTCACATCTAAAATAAAATCTCCTAGATTAATGTCAAGATCAGTTCCTAGGCACAAAGAATGGTTTTATGAATATTTTTTTTTCTTTTAACTCATTTAGGCATAAGGCCACTGATTGTGGGTCAAGTATGTGGAACATAACCACGAGATGGGATAAGTTCTAGCACTTAATCAGAAATTGTAATCAGATTTGGACGAAGAAGGAACGTCAGTCGGAAACGTAGGAAAGATTGACCCTACTGCAGTCCATTACTCTTGAATCTTACTTCTAACAATGACTACAGAAGTAATGTGAGGTACATAACCTCGTGAAGTGCAGGAGATTATTATCATGTCCATGGGATCAGTGGTGTATAGTCTAAGGGTGATCTATACATATATCTTGATGATGATTCCCATGTTGTTTTGATACTATTTTAGTTATGCTTATATTACTGACATTGCATCTGATATAGTAACAGAGAACATGTACATACAGTACAGGCTCAGGGGGATTTATAGTTATGAAAAATCAATGGATTTCTTTCTGTATGTGGATCACATGGAAATTTGCGTATATACATGATTCTCGATCTATATAGTTGTGTATTTTTATCTAAGATGAAGAAACAGTGGAGCAGACTCGGGGAGAGGTTTTGATATCCTTCAGACAGTTATTTTTGGACTTTCTGAAACTCATGTTGATTGGTTACAGTCTGTTATTACTCAAATGCTACTTAGAAGTGATATTGTCTTATGATGGTTTATGAGTTTATGCAATATGACATTGGATCTTAGGCTCTTTTAATGGATTTACTGATTGATGAAGTTGGATATGATTAGACCTGACAATGAGTAGTTGGCACATGTTTAGGGGGAGCATTTGATATGCTTCTAGTAGTGCATTGTTGCCATTATTATTTCTTGAGCATTTCTTAATGGTGCTCATGAAAATTATATATCATTGGTGATGGTGTTGAAGTTCTGATGATGACTATATATTTCTTAAGTTGCATTTAATGAATTCTATTGTCATTATGCTTGAGTTTCATATAGTGAAGTTGTGGATGATGCATGTATATTTCTTGAGCCACATGTGAAAAATTGTTATGATGTTGTCCTTGGTTCTCACATATGTTGGTGATACATGGTGATGATGCATGTATATATATGTTAAATTTGATGATATATATGTTGATTGAGAATTTTTGGTTCTTCATATATAGAGCATATTTGTCTTGATGATATGAGATCAATGAGATGGGTTACTAACAAATCTTGATTGCACAAATCTTATTCTTGGCTCATACGTATTTCTATCAATGATGGATGAATTGGAGATAATGATCTTATGGATGAGTACTTGAGTTTCCTTTTCTTTGATAGATGTTATGATGACATCATGTTCCAAGAGAATGATATTGTTTCCTATGAATTATAACTCTTCATATATGAGGAAAAGGAAGGTTACATGAAGTCAAGAGGATGTTTATTGATATTTCTCTACTACAATTGTTTTATGATGCTTGAAATCATTGCATATTTTTTCACATGTTGATGTTGTTGAACATTGATACTACCTCATGATGGTGGTAAATATGTTCACATTGTAGGTTCCTATATGGTGTAACATGCTTGCTGATGAATATCATGGTCTTGCTACCTCACAATTGAGGTCTTTGGTTTTGGTTATAAATGGCATATCGGTATCTTGATGTAAAGGTCATGAAAAGACCCATGTTGAAAATCATTCTAAAGTTTACTCACGTATGGACAATTGGGGTCAAGTCATTTATATATGTAATCCCATTATTTTGGTCATTTGATGTAATGATGAGTCAAATATGTAACCCTATTATGTTGGGTGACTGATGAAAACATAAGTCATTAAGTGATAGGAAAGGTCATATTTGTTTGATTCATTGATTCATGCACTTCATTGAATATCTTCCAAAATATTCAGCATATACTCAAGGGGAGCATGATCAGTTTTCAGTGTTCATATCCAGCATATCAATCCTACAGTGATTCTCTCTACACAAGGGGAGAGAAGTCTTCATTTAGCATTGGTCATCCTTTTCCCTTGTTGTCAAAGGGGGAGAGTAAATTTTTGTTTGAAGAAGAATTCTTGGTGAGAATCATGGTGTGCTTACCAATGTGTTTGTGGGTATTTATAAGTGGTGGTGACTAAACACCCAGGGAAAATTTTAAGGATGGAAATTTATTTTAAAGTTTAGAATCCTTAGAGACTCTCACTAGTACATAATATGCACTTTGTAAAATGTTTGATAATTTTTTTATAAAGCTATTCAAATTTCTAATAATTTTAGATAATATTTATATAAAATTTTGGTGATTTTTAAGGTAAAACAATACTAAATTTGGGCGAATATTTTTTTTTTAAACTAGAAATTAACGAATCTTTTCTTTTGGAAAAAAAATGAAAAATTAGCCCACTTGCGAGTATTATCTCCTAAAATTTTCCTTGAAAACAAAAAAGCGATTGCCATCAAGTCCAAAAGGGGATATTGTTGGCATTATGGCTAATGTGTTGTCCTTTATGGCAACCTACTTGATAAATGTGTCAAAATTGTGGTAACAAGATGATTATGCAGGCTGGTAAAAATGTGGCAGGTGATATGGACAAAGGAATGTCAAGTTTAGAGACAGAGGAATGATAAATATAATTTTGGAAAAGTTTACGCAGGTCATGTGAAGAAAGGTCACGTACATATGCAGGTAATGGTGAAGCAAAGTTGTGTACATATTCCACACCATGGTAATTGGAATGTCAGGGGTCTTTACCATGGTATTGGCCCATAGTTTTTGGAGTGAAAACATATATTTGATCCCATAAAATAATACCATCGACATTACTAAGGGATTGGCCTAAGGTATTCTCTAAGGCTATTAATATATAAGGATATGGAGATCAAAGTGTTAGGTGTGCATATTATGGGTTACTGATGAATGATTTGATATAAAAGGTGTGCTCTGTTAGCCACCTATAATATTTTGTTATACCCAAAGGTGGCTAAATATTTTTTGAGCCTTCAAAGAACAAATTTCATCACTAAAAATTGTTGGCTTTTGAAGACTCCTTGAAGGCCTTCTGCCTTTGTCCAAAATCCTCATTACTGTTCTCATCTCATACTCTGAAATTTCTGCTGAAATACAAAAAAGAAACTGCTGCAAAGCCATCCCTTTTCCCTTTCTCCCACTCGAAATTAACCTTCTTTTCCTTCCCATTTTTTCCATATTTTTCCTCTATTATTCATCTTTTCCTTTCTTCCCTTCATAAATCACCCTTCCATGGTTAAAAACTCACTTTTTAACCCTTTCGGCACCCTTTGTTTCCATTAAAAAACCGTGAAAAATCATAAAAAAATACAAGTCTTTTTATGGACCTAAGCCCCTTGGGCTAGGCCCTAAAACAACTTCCCCAATACGCCCTCATCATAAAAAACCAAGTGCCAAACCCATGAAGCGCTGATCGAATCGAAAAGATTCAAGTGTGCATGTTTGTGAACCATTTCAAAACATCGATTGCGATCAGCCCCTTTGTCCTAGACCCCCGATCATATTACTATTTACATATAAACCTGAGCCCGCCCCCGGCGCTTAAAACCTTGTGAATATTTTATTTCCGACCCTTTTTTCCTTTTTAAAAAGCAAAAAACCCCTTTTTCAAAGTTTTGATGTAATGCGCCAAAGTCACGTGTTAAATATAAAATGGTTAGATTAAAAAGACCGATCGCGTAATCGTAATCGGGAAATCTTCAATGGGTTGATCGAAAAGACCAGGCCCGCAGTTTCGATTGCGATTAAGCCCGTAGTTTCGATTATGATTAAACCCACAGTTTCGATTGCGATCCGCCGATCAGCCATCCCCCGATTCACTCTCCGCCGTCGATCTGATCTGCAGATCGACGGACAACGCTTAATCGCCTTCTCCCCTCCCGATTGCGCAATCGCATCGGAGTTTTTATTTTTAATCGCGTCCCCTTTTCTGCCACCTCCGATTGAGATCCTTCGATTGAATCTGGACCGTCCACGTGTCCAGATCGGACGGTCCAAAACTACTCCTCCTTATTCTTCTCCCGCTATCCTTTTTGCCTTTTTATGCAGATCTCCACCGTTGGTTGCCTTCATCCAACGGCTTCGCTCCTTCCCTGCCATCTGAAGCAGTTTAAACCCAAAAAACGCAGGATTTCTTAATTGTTTTGTGTTTTGTTGCAGGTGATTTCATTGGTTTTCTGTGTATTATAAAGAAACGTCGGAGGTGGGAATGACGATTGTTGCACCCATGATCTACCAAAAGAAACCATCCGCGGGCCCTATTCAATGGTTTATTAATGTTTCATGAGCATTAATAGCACGTAAAATGGCCTGCGCAACCCTGCACATCGGCAAGACACTGTTTTAATTCAAAACAGTTAAAGAGTATCAGTTTTGAAGACATAGCACAGAAGAGTGGAGGATTGAAGACAGATATGGGAATTATGGCTAAAAATGCTTATCTAGAGCCTAATTCCCGGATTAAACATAGTTTAAAGAAAACCTAAGTGTTTTATCAGACGGAAAGCCTCCACCGCCACATCTTGAGGCGAATTGATTCCTCAGCTACCATAAAAGCCACCTGTTGCCTCGAACCCTTCAAACAGAGGCCGAAGTTATTGCTTAAAGAAATATCTACCTTCAGCACAGCCAGGGAGTTAATTCCGCCACAGAAAGCTGATGCAACAAATATCTGCGGAGTTATTTCACACAGCATATGAGCCTCAAAGTCAAATAAAGCTCCCGCCGAGCTTTGATATTAATTATAAAACATTAATACAATGATCCACCTGTACACTTCTCCATTGAACCCCTCAAGGGACCGAGAAGTCATTTAATCTGTATTAATGGTTCACGAGATATTTTTGTTAGTTCTCACCTCCTCATCTTCCTATAAGTACTTCTGCATAAGATGAGAAGGTTGGGTTGCTGTTTGATCACAAGTTGTAATATTGAAACTCTCTGAAATAAATATACAAGTCTGTTGAAGTTGAAAATAATTTGGAGTCTTGGATGTCTTGATGATGTCGTTGCATGTCTGTTCCTGAGAAGGCTCTATCATTGGATCCATGAGCTTGGCTGTTGGTGAAGTGCTCTGAACTATTAAATGTTTTTTCCCTTGTTTTCATTATGTTCCATAATTTCTTACTACAGTAGGCTGAAATTTTTAGGCTAAGAAATGACTCCTGGAAGCACCTTAGACCTGTTCACCCTTCACTGTTTTATGTTTTTTTCTGCTGAAGTATTTTAGAGGCTTTAAACCTTCTCTTTAGTCTTCATGCTCGTTTATTTCCTTGATAGCTCAAATAGTTGGTTTCAGCATGTTATGGTTCTCCCTGCTTGTCTGCCATCACTTGAAAGCCGTTATTGAAATCTCCCTTCGAAGTACCATTGTCTTGAGTTAACCAAAGAGGTCGGTTTTGATCTTACCCTTTGCCCCTGCTTAAACAGTTGTTTTGAAGGTCTTTCTAGTTGCAAACACAGATGTTATTTAGGTGTTCCCTCTTCTATGAATGCAATTATCAGTGAATCTTTTATGTTTTCTAAATCCTTTAAAATAAAATCTTTGAGGAAATAGGGTGTTCCCCGAATCTTAGATTTCATTTTAAAAGTTGTCTTGAAATCATTATTTGCTTAATGAATATTTGTAGAATTCATGGTTAGCCCTGTCTATCAAATATCTCTTTATTGTTAAGTCATGTTTTTCAAGTTCCCTTTGTTGAGAATTAAATTTCTTTTTCCAAATCATTAATGTCCATCTCATTCCAAAACAAAGGATCCTGTGGCCAAGTTAGATTTTCCCTTTGATATCCCATATCCCTTGAAGAGTTTGTTATGACCTTATTTGGACTCCATTGCCCAATGAACCGGATATTTCCTCTCTCTGTCTATCTTTCCTAGACCTTTCATATTCTGCTGTATCAACTCAACCCAACCAAACAAAACATTTGCACGTAATAACTAGTCTAAAATCCATAACCAAAGCAAGCAAGATAAACCTTTGCAAACAAATATTTGAGAGATCCCTCTCTGAGAACAGGAGGACTAGATCCTGGAACTCTAAAGATTGGTTCTGATGTTGCCTTGTCTTTTGATTTGCCAAACTGTCAAAACACGGGAGACCAACATGCTCCAAGGAGCATGGAGGAGGTTTAGATCTGATAGATCTGAAATAATAGTAGACACTAATGAATATGCTTGCTTTATCTTTTATGATTGTGACTGAAAATGATAGATCTGTGATGGTAATGATTTTCTGACATAAATGTGCGACAGTAAGGATTACCAAGAATGTGTTGTGGTTGCAGCAAAGGTATGACTCAATGATTACATATATGTACGTTGGTTTTCCTCTAAGAGGTAGCATACATACGTGTATATTATTCTCGGAAGTTGTGCATATAATATGTCAAGTATTCTGAGTATGTTCAAAATTTGTACACAGGTGTCAAGCATGAGAAGCATATACATACATGGATGTTATTTGTAAAAGTCGTGTACACATACATGGGTTTTGCAGTTTGTGTAGTTGATGATGTTTGATCAGTTATGTTATGTTGGATGTTGTCTATAGATGAAGTCTCTCTCATGATAATATGTGTCTGTCAGTATTGATCATGTTTAATAAGACTTGATATATTGATAAATTATGGTGTTGCATTATGATTGAGCTAGTATTGGTGTATCTGTTCTGATTCAATTTTCAGTGTCTGATCTAGTGATTTAACTTGATAGAAATCTCAGTAGTCAAGGTTTTGAGATTTGTACGTAGGTATTATTCAGTAGAAGCACATACATATGTGGGTATTATTCAGAACAATAGCGTATATATTCTGACATATGTTTGATTAGGGTTTGCAGTTACAACAACTTGTTTTTGTGACAAGCATAATATGGTATGGTGCTCTGATGAAAGGTTGTGCGGTAATATGATTTGATATGAATTGATTTGATCCAGATGCATTGGTTGATTGTTATTTAGTGATTGATTTGATGATTCAGTTGGTTCGGTGATTGAGTGATTGATTCAAATATTGGTTTCAAAATTGTTATTTGATATTGGGCTTAAATGATGGAAGTGGCTCCAATATGAAAATATGATGAAAAGTGTCCTACATGTTTGATGTTGTGAGTTAGGTGGATCCAGTATGAAATATAATGAAACGTGGTCCACACAGGTGTTGAGTGTTGGAGCCTTCAGTGAGGGAGTCGAAGCTTCCTTCCAGTGGTAGCTAGTAAATATGCTCACGGAGGTGGAGCTCCCTGCCAATGGGTGTCGATAAACAAGATCAGGGGGTTGGAGCTCCCTTCCAGTGGGTGCTAGAAAATGAGATAACTATGTAGCCTTCTGCAGGTGGGTGCTTGTGTATTGGTATGATTCTCCGACAATAAAATATTGTAATATGTTTTCCTTTATAATAAAATAAGAAGACAGAGATGACGACAGCAGTGGTTTTCTACCACATTGGGTTTCCACCTAAAAATAACGGTGTCCTCTTATGTTGTTGTGTTCCTTATGTGTGATGGTTTATTCCACTCTTACATCTCATGGTTAATTTTTAATTAATTTCTAATAAATAGTGATGCACTGGTTCAAGTTAAACAGATGATGAAATAAATGAAAGGTTAGTTAACTGGGTATACGATGTATGTCTTCATCATAGTTGCGTACATATGTTGGTTTACTTAATGATATGAGCATACATAAATATGAATAATAAATGGAAAGTTGAATTGAGTTTAAAATATTGATTCAACACCAACCCCCCCCCCCCAATATTTTTCCCAACATTAAATGTCTGAGTTGTATAACCCTCTTCCTCTTTATTTTCCTCTAGCCATATTTTAAATCCAATGCTCTACAACCCTCATTTTTTGTTTTCCATTTTGGTTTTTTAATTAGACGATTCATTTCAAATCTCATGATCTTTCCCTCTCTGAAACATTCACTTGGAAGCTTTATCAATATTGTAGATTTCTTGGGTACTAGTTCCTTTTTATCCATAAACTATCTCTAGGGAAACAACAAGATGAACTTTTCTTAACCTCTTATGAAATGGCTTTACCTCTTCCTTGATGGGTATCACATGTTTTATAATTCATGTATCATAAGTTTTCAAGTCATCGTACGTCCACACGAAAACATCTCGATGCACATATTTATACTGCTTAAAAGATGGATAAAAGCTTGTCACTCTTGATATGTACAACATGTATCGATATTCATGTACTTTGGATGTCTTCGGTACCCAAATTTACTTTTTCGTGCAATTGTGTGGAACTGTGAGTTTTTGCATTTGTTGGTCCCTTAAGATGATTCTATAGGTCATATAACTTATCCAAATATACCAGACCCTTAGGCATGGGGTTTTCTTTGTTTTCTTGAGTTGATCCCTTCAAGGCTTTCTCATGCTCATCTTCATCAATTTCCACATCCTTTAACACGTCAGCATTTTCCTTGAGGTACAGTATTTTCTAGTCATCATTGAAAACATGAAAATTAGTAATAGCTAATGTGTCTGCAGTTGCATTATGAATTTGAGGAACAAAATTAATATAAAAATATTGGAAATATGAAATGATACGCCATACCTCTTGTTGGTAATTAATAAAATTAGGTGACACATAATGAATTGTATTTCGTACCTACCATGTAACAATTTCAGAGTCACCTATTACCTTAATTGCTTCCACTTTGAGGTAAATTGCCTTCTTTGACCCAAAATGAGTGCTTCATATTCAACAATTTTATTAGTTCACCCAAAATCCAAGCGACATGAGATAAGATGTTTGTTCTTTCATGGGTCTATCAAAATACAACTAGCACCAAAACCCTCCTATGTTTTCGAACCATTGAAATACAAATTCCAAATGTTAGCAACAACAAGGTTAGTTCCTACACTAGTACTATTTACATATATATTACAAAAATCATAAGCACCAGTTGGATTGCAAGGAAGGATTTCCAACTGTGTATTTGGTGGTACATGGGATGGTTGTGCAGGATAACATCCATGATCAACCTCTAGAAAACATTTTTTAAAAACCATCTATGCATAATTGATAGGCTTTTAGGAACTTCAAGCACCATGATGGTAAGTTTCATGAAAGTTTTAGTCTCGACTTATATTTGATTGTTCTTTCCCTTATATGGAAACCACAAATGCGACCAGTCTATAGAAAATTATCCCTACAAATTTCTAGACCAATCTCTACTCAAAAGTAGGCCATAAGCTTCCAGAATGTCCACAATGACAATATCAATACATTGGTGAACTATGTGGTTAAATGATAAATGGATCATAACATTATTAAGCTCACCAATTCCTTGTACTAAATATATATCTAATTGAATGATTTTTGCATCGGTCTTTTCCCATTTAACATTTATCTTCTTTGCAATAGATAGAGGCATGAAATTTGTAGATGCACATGAATAAACTAGGCAATTATATACATTCTAGTATAAGTAACCAATATATTGTACAAGTAATGATTTATAAATGTTATTCCTTTCTTTTATTTTCTTGAGTGTTATTTTGGGTGGTGGAATACTGTGAAGACACCAAGTTTGTCCTTCGTTCAACCATGGCTTGATATCTGTACTTGAAAGCAAGATTTATATATTCCTCTATGGGAGCCTCTTTGAATTTTTTCCCCTGTAATTTTTCATTAGAACATGGATTTTTATTCTTCTGTGATATTAAATTAAAGTTTTTAACAATTTATAATTTGGATGAAATTTATTTTTTATATACTTGCAAATTTTGTGGCCAGTTCAGTAACCACCCAGGCCAAGATGATGTTTCCCATGTTTGGTTATTCTAGCCTGTGTGGGTTTGGAAGTATCTTGGAGCCAATATTTAAAACATTGAAAAACTTATGTTGCAATGATGGTAAAGCATCATAATTACATTATTAAAATTTCCTCATACCTTCCTAGTCCTCGTGGAGTCTTCTTTGCTTTTCAAAGTGCCTTCTCGTGTGCATCTTCCACAAGTGCTCTCCACTCCATCTCTAGAATTGATGGAGGACGCTCATGTGACCTAGATCTTTCTAATTGAGACCTATATTGGTCCCATAAATACTTTAAATGTAGCCTTTCCTTTTAGGTAACTCCATATTTTTTGAAGTTACCGTCACCGAATAGGCGAACCATCATGTTAATAAGTTCATATTTTGACTTGGAACTTTGGGATTTCTAGTTTGTGTGAATGTTCGACCCAAATATTTCAAGGTTTATATCATACAAACATCTATAAAATACATCATTTTCTACAAAATGATATTATCATTAGTTTAAAATAAGCACACACTATACACACTTCTATAAAATACATAGAAGTTTATCTATTTTCATAGGGACATTGTCATCATCTACCAAAAAAAGTGATCGGTAGTGATCCTATACTAGTAAAGCAGGAATATACAGGAAATCTCATTTCAAATTGTACAATTGGATCATGCTCTAGATCCACAACACTACGTGTAGATCTTGATATATGTTGTTCAGGGGGTGCAGATCTTGCTGTGGGTGGTTAAGCAAGTCTACCGGTCTCAATGATCGGTGACTCACTCACATGTAGATCATTTGTGTTGCTACCCCCATAGTCGTAGCATGAGGATCATGCTCCTCCAAAAATGCCTATAAAATAAATAATTTATTTTATAAAGGATGAGATAACTAAGTCATAAACAAATAAATGAGATAATTAAATGAGTTTCTCACTGCATACTAACGAAATTGTTGCATCAAGGTTTTGATTTTACCTTTTATCTCATCAGTCTGACGCTCAATCAAAACTAAAGAAATAATTTTATTTTTTGGTTTCATTTGAAGATTCATTATTTCTTGGATTGGATCAGCGGACATAAAAATTGCTTCTTCAATAAACTCTTCCTCAC
This sequence comes from Pinus albicaulis, assembly GCA_034641835.2. Taxonomy (NCBI): domain Eukaryota; kingdom Viridiplantae; phylum Streptophyta; class Pinopsida; order Pinales; family Pinaceae; genus Pinus; species Pinus albicaulis. The sequence continues at coordinate 663,376,082 of CM076573.1, read as the reverse complement.
GAAAATTTGTGGAATCTCTAAGGTTGGTGCCTTCCCTTTATCACCTTATTTATCAAATAAGTGTAATTTTCAATTCATCCACATTTAATCATAATTATATTAATAATAAAATCACTTTTGACATATTTCTAAATTTATATAGAAACTTTACGACATATCATGGCCAATATAAAAGGTTCTAAATTTATAAAAACTTCATCATCTTGGAAGGCTCTTGCAAGAGGCATTATGACGGGATCAATATATATTCCATATTGTATAGAAACAATACTTTGAAAAGGATGAAGGAATGCATTTTCTCAAGTTGGTCATATGCATAGTGAATCTTTCATTTATTTATATGATGCCTAAAAATATGAATTTGACTTACTCTATAATGGATAAAATGTTACTTGTGTGTGTGTGTGTGTGTATATATATATATATATATATATATATATATATATATATATATATATATATATATATATATATCATGGTTATATTATTTTACGTACAACTACATTGATGTTTACCTATTGTGAGGTTGGTGCCCTTTGATCTTGGTCAACCTGACACAATATTTTAACCATGACGCATTAAAATGTTTCCTAAAATTACAAGATGTATAACAATATATTGTACTAAATGACAATCATGGCATACGATAGACATTGCTTACAAGTTGGGTAAAATAGAACACATACCACCCCCATGATAGAAATATTTATATTTATTCTATTCAAATTGTAAGTAATGAGAAACTCTCCCCCTACAACTATTGATTTAATGGCACATATGAATACACGGTTTCCTCCACGTCCCTCGAATATGAAATTGGGTTGCTTATTTGTGGTGACGAACTGTGTACTATTTACAAATATTTATTTTGGCCTTCCATCAATATACATAGTTGTGCCTTTATTTTCATCATTTTATTTTAGTTGAATATAATTTGCGACCACTCCATATCTTTACATATTTTTGGTATATTGGACCAGTTGTACCCAATAATTGTAGTTGTAACAGGGTCTGAAATACTCCATCAATTTAGTTAATCCTCTGTAACATACCTTTATTTCATACATGGAAAATAGCCCCAAACCATGTAATGTCGATGGGGCAATGCGATATATCCTTTCATTGAAAGAAAAATCAGTGTTTATTTCAGGAAGATCCTTAGGTTCCCATTATTTCACTAGATGTTTGCATCTCAAGGGAACCTCGATGTCATTTATGTTATCATTATCATAATAACATGACCCCCCTTTAGCGAGAAAAATTTCTATGCATCTATGGAATTTTCTTCTAATATTTTCACCTCTAGTTGATCTTTGCCTGTTAGACAACGTAGAAGATGTTTGGTGAATTTCTTCTATCCTGCCTAAACTTATCTAACTTGACAAAGATAGATCTAAAAAATACATATTTGTTTGAATGTCTTATAACACTCCATAAAATGAGAGAAATTGTCAGCGAGTGTCATAAGATATGTTGATAAATATCTTAATGAAACCACAATAACTTTATATTAGTACAAGTGAGTTATAAGGAAGTTATTTGCATTTAAAATATTCAATTAATATTTAAAAACTTGAGAACCTATTCATCCTAACCAATGAACTCACTCGATAACTTGATAACTCAACATAATCTAGTAGCATTTAATCTTCCATTACAAACAATTACACACATACTTCGATACATGTTGGGTGTGAAGCCTGATTATCTTCTTTATTTTGTATCACATCATTGGATCCTTGTTCTTAACGGGGTGACAACGCCACACGTAATTTAATGCTGCTTGGGGCGTCCAGGGGGGTGGCTGCGACTTTATGGAGGCTACCCTCCCCCCCCCTTGGCGGGGGGGTTTCGGGGGCAACGCCCCCGAAGCTAAAAACATATGTAAATTTTCCTTGTAAAAGTATTGTAATTTCTAGTCAATATGGGCCGTTCATTAGGCGGATGATTTGATGATAGAAGTTATGTTTAATTTAGGATTTTTTTCCCTAGAAGGCAACCCCTCGTTTTGTATGAGGGTATTTTATTGCGGCTGTGTATTGTATGTGTATTCTCAGAGCGAGAAACAGATAGGGAGACTGTGAGAGAGAACAAAGGATATTACAACAGAACTGTTGTAGGTTGTGTCTCTTAATTTTGCTGGATAATGGAAATGAAGGATTGGTTGTTCGAGGTGAACGTAGCCCAAACTGGATGAACCATGTATATCTGTGTCTCTCTGGTTTTATATGTTTTCTATGTTTGTGTTTTCGCATATTTTATGTGTTTCATTGCTCTGTAATATATAATTTTCTAACAACTGGTATCAAAGCCAAAGGTCTATTTGGCTGATAAACTCACAAGAAATAAGGGTTCCTAGTTCGAGTGGGAGAAATGGCGGAAGATGGTAAGGTTAGGGTCGAGAAATTTAACAATGAAAACTTCCCGTTGTGGAAGATGCAGATGGAAGATTATTTGTGCCAAAAATATCTGTACCTACCATTGAGCGGAAAAACAAATAAGTCGACGACTATGACAGACGCAAAATGGGAGATTCTCGATAGAAAGGCACTTGGAACAGTACGGTTGTGCCTCGCGGCATCGGTAGCCTTCAATATTTTGATGGAAACAATAACATAGGGCTTGATTAAGGCATTGGCGAAACTATATGAAAAACCCTCAGCCTCAAACAAGGTATTTCTTATGAAACGCTTATTTAATATGAATATGTCAAAAGGTGGATCTATTGCAAACCATTTAAATGATTTTAATACAATTATCAGTCAGTTAAGTTCTGTAGGGGTAAAATTTGATGATGAAGTTAGGGCTCTATTATTTATGCACTCATTGCCAAAAATTTGTGAATGGTTTAGTTATGGCCATTAGTAACTCTGTCTCTGGATCTAGTACTTTAAAGTTTGATGATGTTGTCAGTGCTATCCTTAGCGAGGAAATGCGAGGAAAAAGCTCTGGTGAGACATCAGGTAATACTTTGAGTGAAGATACTAGGGGAAGAAAAATGGAAAGAGGAAAGAGCTTAGCATATCACATTAAATCAAGGAATGGAATATCCAAGTCCAAATCGGGGATAGTGTGCTAGAAATGAGGAAAGAGAGGAAACCTAAAGAAAGATTGTAGATCTCGGAAAGGAAAAGAAGGAGACGCATAGCAAGAAAACAATCATGAAGCAAATGTAACAGGTGATGTGTTACAAGATGATTTGATTATTTCTTTAGAAAATGTTACTGATTCTTGGGTGGTAGATCAGGGGCCTCATTCCATGCCACGCTTGATAAGAAATATTTTCATGACTATGTTCAAGGAGATTTTGGACAAGTTCGTTTGGGTGATGGTAAACCCTGTAAAATTGTTGGAATGGGTAAAGTTATTGTAAAATAGCAGAATGGAAAGCAAAGGTTATTAAAGGAGGTAAGACATGTTCCATATCTAAAGAAAATTTTGATTTCAACAGGGCAATTAGGTGGTGAAGGTTGTGTGACAACTTTCACAGATAAAACTTGGAAGGTCACCTAAGGATCCCTGGTAATAGAAAAAGGAGAAAAGGTTGGTACATTGTATTTATGCAATGGTATTTCTAACTTTGTTAATGCTTTAAATTCCAAAGGAGCACATGCAACCTTATGGCATCATAGGCTTGGACACATGAGTGAGAAGGGGATGAAGATTCTTCGCTCAAGAAATTTGTTGTTGGGTTTAAAGAATATTGATTTGGATTTCTATGAGAATTGTATTTATGGAAAACAGAAGAGAGTCAGATTTCTTAGAGTTGGGAAAGAAAATAAGAGAAAAAAATTAGAGCTTGTGCATACATATGTATGGGGACCTTCTCAGGTATCATCTCTTGGTGGTTCTCGTTATTATGTTACTTTTATTGATGATGCAACTAGAAAAACTTGGATTTATTGTAATCATAATAAATATGATGTATTTGATACTTTCAAGAAATGGAAAGCTTTTGTTGAGATTTAGAAAGGAAAGAATTTGAAGTGTCTAATATCAGATAATGGAGGTGAATATTGCAGGAAAGAGTTTGATAGGTATTGTTCAGAGCATGGAATTTGCGGAGAAAAGACAGTTTCAAGAACATCACAAGAAAATGGTGTGTCAGAAAGGATGAACATAACAAACATGGAGCGTGCAAGGTGCATGAGATTTCATGCAGGATTTCCTTTACAATTTTGGGAAGATGTTGTAGACACTAATATTTATATAATAACTAGAGGGCCTTCAAGTTCCTTGGATGGTGGTATTCTAGAGGAAACATGGACAGGTAAAAAAGTAAACTACTCTTTTTTTAAAGCCTTTTGGTTGTGAGGCCTTTGTCCATATTAATAAAGAAAATAGAACAAAGCTTGAGGCAAAATCAAAGAAATATACCTTTATTGGATATGGTATTAATGATTTTGGTTACTTCTTATATGATTATGAAAATCACAAAATCATTAGGAGCAGAGATGTAATATTCAATGAAAATGTCTTGTATAAGAATCAGTTGCAGGAAAAGAAACAAGAAAAAGAAAACAAAGAATACACACTTCTTGATGAGATCATAGAAAGAGTAAAGGTGCCTGAAAATAATAATAATCAACAACCATAACAACAACAACCACCACAACAACAATAGGCACCTCAAACACCTGAAAGTTGTGCCAGAATATCTACCAGGATAAGTAGACCCTCTGAACGATACTCTCCTTCGTTATATTTTTTATTGTTGACTGATTCTAGTGAGCCTGAATGTTATGAAGAAGAAATTCAGGTTGAAACCAGGAAGAAGTGGGAGCTAGCCTTGAAATAGGACATAGACTCCTTAATACATAACCAGACTTGCGAGTTAGTCAGGTTACCTGCAGGTAAAACAACATTGCAGAATAAATGGGTTTACAGGTTGAAGGAAGAAGATGGAGGAAAACAGAGGTACAAAGCGAGACTTGTGGTGAAGGGGTTTGCACAGAAGAAAGGTAATGATTTTGATGAAATATTTTCTCTTGTTGTTAAGATGACTTCAATCAGAACTATTTTAAGTCTTATAGCAGCGGAATATTTGCATCTTGAACAATTATATGTAAAGACAAAATTTCTCCATGGAGATTTGGAGGAAGAGATCTATATGCAACAACCAAAAGGATATGAGGCCAAAGGGAAGGAAATGTTGAGATTGCAACAAGATGATGAGCTTAGTGGAAAGGAGTTGCCTTCACTAAGTGGGCCCGCAGGCTATTTTTGGTGCAAAGTCTATTTTTAGACTATGTCTATTTTAGACATATGGATCATGTTCTATGAGTTGCAGGATGCTATTTGTGGATGGTTGGTCAAGTCGGAAAAAATAGATGGACTTCTATTTTTAGACATATTGGGCGGAATCTATTCTTAGATTGCTAGTCTAAAAATAGATATGTCAAATATTATTAGCTCTTAATAATATTTAGACTCTAAACATTATCTTATTCTCTTGGAGCACTTCAGTTAAGTGCGCAGATATGGCACAGGAGCTGACAGAAGGAATTACGCTATTCCTAAGGGTTAAGTGGAGCTATTGCATGGATACTTCAGTTAGAACTCATGTGAAAGAGTTTGGTGGAGTTGATTGAGGAAGTTAGTGGAGTTGTATTCAGTTTAACTAATCTAAACATAGTTGAGCTATTTGTATTCAGTTTAAATAATTGATACAATTAGTGAGAGTGGTGTGAATTAATTATTAATTAATTCACTAATTATAAACTCATAAATCAACTAAATAATGCATCAGTTAACTTCAGTGCATGGATAGTTTCAGTGGAGACCAGTGCAGAAATAGGTGAAAGAGCAGGTTAACTATCAGTTGTGACTGTACTGTTGCTATTTTCAACACACAGATAGGTGGAGTAGCCCATGAGGATTGCACAGTACAAGCCAGGTGGTTTATCTATTTAATGAAGCCATCCCATATCATTCAAAACGCAATAGAGGCTGGCTATCAAGTGGCAAAAGATTGGAGCATGTGTTTTGCTAGATCTAGCTTGATAGTGTGTAGCAATTGAGGGTGTGCATGAGAGCTTGTGAGGAGCTTTGTACTATGATTGCTACATGATCTCTGTGACATATAATATACAGATAGTTGGGGTTTTCAGCTTTAAGCTTTCCCATTAAATATTGTGTTCATATGTGTGATTGTTTGTGGTTTTAATGTATGCATGCAATTGATTTTATTTCCGCATGTGATGATCAATGGTAGAAGAGATTCTGTATTATGCATGAAGCTAAAATAGTGTGTGATCAGGAGAATCTTGGTGAATAATATCTCAATTATTCAAAATTTCTACAGGAAATATTAGTGTGTAGGTTAAAGAAGAGCTTGTATGGCTTAAAACAGGCTCCAAGGCAATGGTATCTAAATTTGATAGGTTTATGTCTGAACAAGGTTATACTAGATGTCACTCTGATCATTGTGTTTATATGAAAAATAAAAATGATGGAAACTATATTATATTGTTATTATATGTAGATGACATGCTTGTTGCAGGGTCTAACATGCAGAAAATTATTTTTCTCAAAATAAAATTGGAAAATTCCTTTGCAATGAAGGATTTGGGAGCTACACAACAAATCCTTGGTATGAGAATAACTAGAGACAGGAAAAATCACAAATTAAAATTTTCCCAGAATGATTACATAGAAAAGGTGTTGAAAATGTTTAATATGTAGAATGCAAAACCAGTTAGTACACCTTTTGCTAGCCATTTCAAACTTAGTAAGGAGATTTTCCCCAAGACTCAAGAAGAAATGGATTATATGTAGAAAGTTCCATATGCATCAGCAGTTGGAAGCTTAATGTATGTAATGGTCTACACAAGGCCTGATATTGCACATGCAGTGGGAGTTATAAGCAGGTACATGAAAAATCTAGGAAAAGAACATTGGATTGCAGTGAAATGGATTCTAAGATATTTGAGAGGTACCACAAATCAAGAATTATGCTTTGGTGGTTCAAAAATTGCTCTACAAGGATATGTTGATCCAGATATGGTAGGTGACAGAGATAACAGGAGGAGAACTACAGGGTATGTCTTTACTGTAGGTGGAATAGTTGTCAGTTGGGTTTCAAAAATCTAAAGTGTTGTTGCACTTTCAACAACAGAAGCAGAGTATGTTGCTGCTATAGAGGCTAGTAAATAAATGATTTGGTTACAAAAGTTTATGGATGAATTGGGTAAGAAGCATGATATGGGCATGTTATATAGTGATATCCAAAGTGCCATTCATCTTGCAAAGAACTCACATTTCATTCAAGGACTAAACACATACAGCTCAAGTACCATTTCATACGGTCAATGTTGGAAGATGGACAGTTGAAGCTGGAAAAGATACACACTAGCCAGAATCCTGCAGATATGCTAACAAAAGTTGTAACTAGGGAGAAATTGAGATTATGCTCAGTTTCAATTGGTCTTCAAGTATGATGATGAATATGAGAAACAACCAGGTCCAAAGTGGAGTCATTGTCCAGCAAATGAAGCAGCGGTGGAGTTGCTGCAATCAGTCTCCAAGTGGGATATTGTTGGGTGTGGAGCCCGATTATCTTCTTTATTTTGTATCGCAGCATTGGACCCTTTTTCTTAAAAAGGTGGCAACGCTGTCCATAATTGAATGCTACCTGGGGGGTCCAGGGGGGGTAGCGCCCCCGAAGCTAAAAACAAATGTAAATTTGCTTTATAAAAGTATTTTAATGTCTATTCAATCTAGGCCATTCAGTAGGCGGATGATTTAACGGTAGAAGTTATGTTTAATTTAGGGGTTTTTTCCCTAGAAGGTAACCCTCGTTTTGTATGAGGGTATTGTATTGCGGCTTTGTATTTTATGTGTATTCTCAGAGAGAGAAATAGATAGGGAGACTGTGAGAGAGAATAAATGATATTACAACGAATCTATTGTAGGTTGTGTCTCTTCATTTTGCTGGATAATAGAAAGGAAGGAATGGTTGTTCGAGGTGGACGTATCCCAAACTGGGTGAGCCACGTATATCTGTGTCTCTCTGGTTTTATATGTTTTCTGTGTTTGTGTTTCTGCATATTTTATGTGTTGTATTGCTCTATAATACATAATTTTATAACAATACATTGAAGAATGTAACTAGTTTTGATCTTCATAATTCTCATTTGACTCATTTCATGATGTAATTCTTATGTATCTATCACAATACGAAAGAAAATGATTTTTGTAAAGCATGGGTTTCATGCTCAAGTCACTTTGTCATTAAGTAAAAGCATCCATTGAATGATCCTAGGGTTTTTCATGAGTCAAGAGTCCTTATCATATTGTAAAATCCTTTCGGGAATTTATATCAAGGAAAAAAAAATATTTTGAAACTAGAAATTTCTAGAAGGCTCCCAAGTCCAAGTCTGTTAGGCAAAGAAAATGCGGCCTAGAGAGAGCTAATGGAGCCTCTTGGAAAGGATATACAAAGATGGATCTTCGACCTATTGAGAGACACGTCAAGATTTCAAAATTTTGTAATTTTCCTTCTAATGTTCACACATGCAAATACACTAGGGTTTCTAGGGTTTCCTCAGGTCATAAATTGAGGAGGTGTTGCAGGTTTCCTTAGTGAGCACAAAAGGCTAGAAGAGCCATCATCTTAAAGAGATATTGTTTCGCTGCCCTTGGAGATCTTGTTTCACTACACTTAGAGGACTGGAAAATCTCATCATGAAACATATATCATGAACCATAATTCTCTTGTTCTCATTGTGTGTGAAATGAAACTTTGTCCCAAATTGAGTGACTCAAAAGAAGAAATAAAATAGTAAAAAGAAAATTTTATAAATCATGAGTTTCATGCTTGAAACTTTTGTTAATATGTCAAGAATCTAGTGCATGCCTACAGGATTGTTTTGAGTCAAAAGGTCATTTTCATTATGTAAAGACCCATTTGGGAACTTGTATCAAAGAGATAAAATCATTTTTTATTTTGGAAGAATGTTTATAGTGCTCCCGAGAAAAGGTCAACTAGCTAGTTGAAGTTAGCCTCCCATTTGGCTTAAACAACCCTTGTAAGGATATATAAAGTATACATTAGACCTAATTTTAGAGACATCACACATGCACTTCATTTTAGAGCAAGTATACGGATAAGAATAAATTTGAAGTACAAAAGAAGGAGAGACGAGTTTATTTGAGGAGAAGTATGCCTAGAAGAAATTGAAGGTCTGTAACATGTGAAGTACTTATTGAAAGTTATAACTAGTATTGGTCTTCATAATTTTATTTGGATCATGACACAATGTATCTCTTATGTATTTATCAAAATAAAAAGAAAATTCATTTACTAAACCATGGGTTTCATGCTCAAATTTTTTGGTTCCTAGGTCTAAGCACCCATTGAGTGCTCTAGGGTTTTTGTATTCAGTCAAATTTTATGTCATAATGTAATAGACCCAATTGGGATCTTGTATCAAGAAAGAAAATATTATTTTTATGTTTATAAAATTCTAGAAAGACCCCATGACCAAGTCGGTCATCCATGATAAAGTCAACCTAGAGAGGCCCATTCTCACCCTTGTGAAGACTATAAATAAGAGGACTTCGACCTCCTATAATGACACCTTGATGTTTGATCTGAGATAGAAAATTAGTGTGAGGAGGCTAGAAGAAAAGAAATCACCCTAGCAAAGAAAAGAAGAATCTCAACAAAAAAAATAATATTTTTCTCCTACTATGATTGGCCCACTTGTGCAATTTTTTGTGATTCTTGGGTTACTGTAGGTTTGAGTATTTGGAAGCCAAAGTTGCAGACCTGATTGATGAAGGCAAAATTTAGAGAAGTTACATTATAGGTAAGGTTTGTTATCAGTCCAATAATTTTCAGGGTTTTTAGTCTTTTGTGTTAAAGAATATTAGAGGTAACCACAAACCTACTTTTAAGCTTAGGATCTAGCCTTCCTAATGCTCAGAGAGGGCTCTCTCTTTATGATTTAACTTTGTTATTTTTAGCTGATTTTAGGCTAGTTATGTGGGATTGATTGGTTTTGATTTTGACGATTTGGTTTGGTGGTGGAATCACTGATTCAGATGGATAGATGTAGGTCTTTATTCCATTGGGATAATGGAGTCAATGTGTCAAGCAACAGAGCAGAATCAAGGTTCTAAAGGAAGTGTTCACAGGGAAATATAGCTGAGTAACTTCAGATCTTTAGGTTGGATGATGAAATGGTTTCAATCGGGCTGAGAGATCAATTAAGGATTCTTAGATCTAGATAATGAGGGAAATAACAGAGGTAAATTGAAACTAGGGAGTAATTAAGAATTCCCTAATCTAGATATCAGTAGAAAACATGAAAATGGCATAACAATTCAAGACAGAGTGTTTTTAAAAAAATTCTGAAATAATATTCTTGTTATACATTTAGATTTAGAAAACATGCAAGTATGTGAAAATTTCAGATAATAACAAAGAACAATTGAGAGTGCTTCATTGAAGTGGCCCAACACATGAATCCTGTAATATAATGCCTTTATTGCTCAATCCAGTCTCCTGACTTGAAAATGGTACAAAGAACCCTCTGGTTCAGATCAATACATCTATAGAAATGTTTAGCAATCCACAGTCCACACACAATACTTCGAATTGTGAAGTATTTATGCAAAAATTTAATACAAAATATCCTAAACTGTCTTAGGAATTATTCAAGGAAAAATAAATATTTTCATGCAAGAAGATAGAGACAGATATCTGACTAATGCAAGTTGTCCCTGCTTTTATTTATTTGGTTGTTTGTTGTTTGATCTTTTGTTGATTTGTCTCATTGACTGTTGCTCAACGAAGGCTGTTTTTGAGTGTTCTTCATGTTGTATTTATCTTTTACTCTATTTTAACTTTAAACTCTCTGAATTTCATCTTATACACTTTAACTGTCTGATACTCTTTGACCTTTGACTGCTATTTTTAACTTTTATCCTGGCTGATGTTTTTCACTTTAAACTGCTTGCTTTGTTTACTTTGACTGCCCTGTTTTACCTTTTCACTTTCACAGTAAATCAGTCAAATTCTCCCAATCTTTTGCATATGGTAACTTGATTTTCACCATCCTTCTAAAGATTTCATATGCTTCTGTGTATTTTTAAAATGTAGATTTTTTGATGAATAAATGTTTTACCTCATGTTGTAGGTAAAAGAGGTTCTCAAAACTCTTATAGAGTACTTGCCCTGTTGGAATTCCTTGCATGGATGAATCGTTGGCTTGTTCCTTTGCCACTTCTCTAATTTTCTTATCACAATCCTCTTGTTTCATCAATTTGTCATTAATAATCAGAAGATTTGGAAGTCCTTTCTGCCTCAAAATATCAAACTTCATCATGAATCTGGTTATTCCAAGCTCCATGTTCTGACATTTTTCTTCAAATTGAACACTTAAGTTTCTCTTAGAAATCACCTTCCTAACTTCTAGGATTGTTTATGTCCTGTCACTAATTCCAATTTCCTCTAATTCCTACTTATTCTTGGAATTAAGAAACTTAATGATTTCATTAGCCTCTTCTGGATTTTTACCAAGTTCCTCTTTCATTTTCTGGATGGCTTCACTTGCTGCTTTGATAGGATATTTCTTCTCATAAATAACTTGAATGGATGGCCAAATATCATTGATAGATTCAATGATATTGGCACACAGTTGTTGTTTGGCCTCAGAAAGTGGTTCTTTCAATGTCAACTCTTTCTCTAGCTTCTATAATTTCTCATTCAATCTGTTTGTCTTATGTATTTCATTCTTGTGCATGATTTGCACTAGTTTCTTCTCATCCTATAGACTTTTTAACTGTTCTTTAAGTCTATTTATTTCATTAGTTTGGATGGACATTTCTTACATTGATTTAACTAGTTTTCCTACTTCATCACTAGGTTGTGTTGTTGATGTAGATAACCTTGTAGCTGATGTAGTTGTTGATGAAATAGGAAGTGATGTTGCTATTGGAAATGATGGAACCAATGATTCTGCTAAGGTAGAAGGGACAATTGTAGTGACTGTAGGAATAACAATGACAGGGATTGCTTCTAAGCTAGCCTTTTTCTACTGTACTAACTTATCCATCTCATTTTCCATTTCTTTTAATTGGGAAGTTAATTGAAGAATGAGGTTCATCATCTCATCTTGTTGGCTTGCATCCTGTAATACTTCTTTGGCATTTGGATGTTTAGTAGGAGGAAATTTGAGTTGTTTCTTTAATGCAACAATGTCTACATTATTTTTCTTTATGAATTCTTCAGCAACTTTGAAATTCTTGGGATCATATCCTACTTCAATAACCAAATCTTCTAGTGACTTATTTCTGTTATCTTTAGCCTGTGAGGATGCATTTTCTAGTTTTAGCTGACCTCTAATGTTTTCAAGAGTATTTTACAGCTTCTGTACACTCATGGCTTTGTTAGTCATGGTAGAATATAGCATTTCACCAGCTTGTTTGTGAAATTCTATTTGGTCTATAGGATGAATATATTTTGCTTGAACTTCATATGATGACTTTTTATAATATGTTGATGACTTATAATGTTTTACTGTTGGCTGCAAGAAAGTCATCTACATCTTTCTGGTCTTGTAGTCAAATGCTGAAAGTAACCTTCTTTGATCACTTGGTGTTTGTTTCCAATATTGGGCATAAGTATCATCTTTTAATGCCTCATTTCTAAGCTTGATTTCCTTGTACTTCTGCATAATATCTTGCTCTTTTTCTATTGGCTTACTGGATGAAGACACTTCAACACTATGCTATTTTTGAATAATCTGAGTGTTAGATGTTGAATGCTGGTGAGTTTCCTCTGAAACTGCTGGAGGACATTGTCTTTTACCACTGTATATGTATCAATGATCGCAATAGTTTCCACTTTTTCAGTTACAGGATTTAATTTCTGTTTCTTCCTGTACATCAATTTGAATTTTGTTTCAGTGGTAGTTTCAGCTGAGTATGATCCTTCTTCTCTGAATCTTTTAGAGTTCTTATCCTGTGGGGATAGAGTCTGCAATATGGAACTAGTATCACCTTGCTTCTCTACCTCTTTCAAAGTGTTCTCCAACCATTCAGACTAATTGGAGAATTTCTCAATGTTTGGCTTGGATTCATGTGCATAAGGAGTTAATTTAAGTTTGACTCTCAATTTGCTTATAACTCCTAAAGGATCATAATACCATTGGAAACTTTGACTGAACTTAAATTCATGCAAATATTTTTCTTCTTGTTGACCTGCACCTCTATTGTTGCAAATAAAAGGACCAATCTGATTCTTTGTCTTAAACTGTGTCTTCTTTTTGGCTGACAAGAAATTTACTTCATCAGAGTGAAGGATCTGCCTGATATATTCAAGTGCAAATAACCTCATTGGGAGGTATTTGGGTTGCTTATATGGAAAGAGATTAGATCCATATACCTTAATATCTGTGTGGTTCTGATAAAGGTACCAATCTCCTGTCCTATTGTGTTCTGATAAATGCAGGACCTTTTTTATATCATCATTGACTCTTGGTTGGCTGTTTTTGTTCAACGTGTTGACAATTGGATGGATGAATGAGTCAATGAATTCTTTGTATGTGGAATGTGTGGAGTATTTCCTGATTAATGGAGTCCAAAATATTATTGACTGTGGATCCATTTTTTGAAGGTTGATAGCAAATATTTCAGATTGAAAGTATAGGAACATGTGGAACAAAACAGATGAATACTTGAAGACACCTTCTTCAGTCATTTTAACAAGTTTTTCATGGATTGTATCAGCAAGGTACTGGGCAAAATTGAATATGGTAGAAGGAGGCTGACCAGGGGAGAAAATAGACAGAAACCCTAGGACTGAACACTAGTACATTTGGTGGAAATTCCGACACTTTAGTTCCAACACTTTTGTCGTATTGTCGGAAATTTCCCCAAATTTTATCAAATTTTCAAATCCCGCCATAAAGCGTCGCTATACCGACGTTTGGGGACATCGTCGCTTTTGCGACGTTTATGAATGTCGTCGGACATGCGACATTCTAAACTATTCGTCAGAAAAGTGACGTTTGTGGGATATAACGTTAGAAAAGCGACGTCTTTAAAATATGCGTCGGTATTGCGACGGTTTAGAGAAAACGTCGCAAGACCGACGTTTTGCTCCAAGCCATCGCAATACTGACGCATATTTTAGAAACATCGGAACTGCGACGTTTCTAAAATATGCGTCGGTAGCCAAACCTTACCATACGTTTTGACATATGCCATCGGATTTGATAATATAAGTGCCATACCATTATATCCAAAGTTTAATTGGAATGTGCCTCCAATAAATCACATATTCGAACTTTGCAATAGCTAACACCACCATTGTAATGTTTTTCCACCATGTGGTATACTTTGGAATATGATTTGCCACCATAATTAAACCTTGGAACTTTGGGTTAATACATATAATGTGTGGAATTATATAATAAGGTTTGGATTAAATACGAATATATATATATATATATATATATATATATATATATATATATATATATATAATGCAAATTTTAATTTAAAATGAAAATTATATTAATATAATTTCACATTTAAATATATTTTTTCTCATTAATATATAAATATAAATTTATTTTTACATATAATGTTATAATATAATTTCAAAATAAACATCACATTAATAATTTCACATTCAATTATATTTTTTAAATAGAGTTTTAACTTACTTTTATATATAAATATAAAATAGAATAAAATTTTTGAAAAATAAATATCTAAAATTATTATAGAATTCACACTGCATTTCAAATATATTAACAATTATATTTTAAATATATATTTTTATATAGTTTTGAAATAAGTTATTAGATTGGTGAATAAAATTTATTACATTTGAATTTTGTCTAATTTATTTTTTGGTAAATTAATTTCATGAGGTTCACAAATCTCAAGTCAAACCTAAACCAGCTAAACAAAAACTCTAATAATTTCATGAAAATGATCTAAAAATTTATTGAAATATCAAACTTGACAGTAGACCAATATGGGTTTAGTTAGTTTTATGAGGATCATGTTGGAAGTTATGTTGTTAATTTACATAGAGCACCACTTTTTTTGTATAATATTTTTAGTTTCTATTCTTTTATCCTTATCTTCATGATTCTAGTATGTTAAGTTTTCTTTTATACCACATACATTTAAATTATATAATTTTATACATTTATAAAGAGTTATAATAGAAGCGTAATAGTTCAATAAAATATAAAAGTTAAATAGTTGGGGTGGCGGGAGGGGGAGGGGGAGAGATTCTCCTAAATCCCAATGGAATATGAAAAATAAAGTACTTATGGGGGCTAGTCCAAAGAATGAACAATCTCACATAGATGTATGGGCTTCTTACAGGTCTCCAATTGCTAATGATCGAGATGTCTCTAAGTTAGTGATCTTTGGGGATTCCCTTATCACTATTAAATACCTTGAAAAGGTTTTCTCCTGAAGAACAAAAATTTATCCCTCCTCCTTAGAAAAATCAATAGTACCCTAAAATCATTCTCTCAAAAGGCTTATTACCACATTGTAAGAAGCCAAAACAAAGAGGCGGATACACAAATGAATCAAGCCTTCCTTCTTGAAGGAAGCGGGTTAGTATGAGATCAATGACATGTCAGGTTGGAAAGATATTCCATGAATAATTCCACTCAATATAATTGTCTCTCTCTCTTGTTTTTCTAGTTGGATATATGCACCATGATAATTATTTTTTGAATATTTCCAAAGCCCTTCTTTCTATGCCCCCCTTGTCTCCTCCTATATATGCACATATTCGCATCACACATAACATTTGGCGTCAGGATCTCGTCATTAAGGTTGAGGTGGTGGTTTGTGTGGGTGTTGGCCATGTGCCCATTTACCCCTCACATGTGGAGTCTTATGAAGTTGGACAATCCTTAATTCCCTCCTTTGCCTTCGTACCAAGTTCATTGATGGATACAGGGTGGGGAGAGTTAATGAATTTCATGGTTGATTCGATCCCTCGGGCATGGGAGTTCACTAGTCTAAAGGTGGAATTTGTATCAGTTCAAGGGTGTGCCCTTGAGAGTCAAGACAACCCTTATGCTAGTTGGTGGGCTCTCCACATCTTTGTAAACTCCATCGATGCTAAGGATTATTTCAATCTTATGTGTCTCTTGCTCGGTGTTGTGAACGTTAATGTCTCGGTCATCTCATTCAAAGCGAAAACATGGGGAATTATCTTATCTTTTCTTGGCTCAGTTTCCTCCTATGCAGTAAGAAGTTGGGAATATTTCCCCTCCAGGCTGTCAATGGATTTTCGTAAATCTCAAGAAGTCAAGTTGGAATTTTTTCCAGTGGGTGTTTAATTTCTCCTCTTTGAATTTCAAGCTTCTTCACCACCCTATGCACATCCTGCAACCTTTTCCATGGAAATAGGTGTTACTGTGTTGAGGGCACCATCACTGGTGTAGCTTCATGCATCCCAAGTCTTGCACAATTTTCATACGCACAATTTCCCTTGCATAAATACTAACTTCTTTGGTACCCTTAGTTCTATTCTGCATTTTTATCTTAGTTGGACAACTCCCTCCATTTCTTCCAGTTTGTCTCTTTCCATGTTCTGATAAATTTTGGGTCTCCTCCTTGTGTAGGAAGCTCCCCTAGCTCAGACCTCTGCCCCTCTATTTCCAAGCTCTTTTGGATCCATATTTGTGGTATCAAATCACACTTTGTATCTAATTTTGTGTTCCCTATTTCTATCCCTTATGGGGAACAAGTTGCACAAGACAGTACAATTTTATGTCCACATCCCCATTATTTCCATTTAGACCAATATTAATGCATAACTTTTCAATCATAATATAATATTAAATTTCGTTATTACTTTTCAAACACTCCTTACGTACCTCTTGTCCACATCAAAATGGCATAGGTAAGAAAAAGGTCTAAAATAAATTAGACTCGACATAATAAAAAAAATATGCAAAAACTATAGTTATAGCTTACATACCCTTACCTGGGCCAACATTATATAACCTTCTTGCGACTCGTTTGCCATTTTCTTCGCTATGCCTTCATTCAGTCGGGCGCGCTGTGTGAGGGCACCTGTCCAAACGCGTTCGGGTCGGGTCAGGTCGTTTCGTTTGACGAAGGCCGTATCAAATTTGCTAAGTTGTGACCGCATGAGTGCATTTTGCACGTTCGTGTGGCCCATTTGTTTTTTTATCCCTTGTGCCTTCGTTCGGTCGTGCATGCCGTGTGAGGGCGCCCGCCCAAACATGTTCGGGTCAAGTCGTTTTGTTTGAGGACGAGCGTATCAAATTTTCTAAGTTGTGACCGCACGGGTGCCCTGTACATGTTCGTACGGCCCATTTTTCGGTTTCTCCCTAGCTATTTGTGCCTTCGTTCGGTCGTGGGAGAGAGCTGCAAGACTTGGAGCCCTTCGCCTTTCATTAAACATGGCCATTGCTTGGTTATCTAGGCCGATTCCTAATTAAATAGAAGGGTGGAGGTGTGGAACCAAAACCTCTAGAATCCCTCATGGCTATTGGGTGGAGGAAGATCTCCTCTGGAATCCCAGAATATGTCTGCAGGCTGAATCTAGAAGGGTGGAGGCGTGTGAAAAAAAACCTCTAGAATCCCTCATGGCTATTGGGTGGAGGAAGATCTCCTCTGGAATCCCAGAATATGTCTGCAGGCTGAATCTAGAAGGGTGGAGGCGTGTGAAAAAAAACCTCTGTAATCCCTAATGCATGGAGATTAAGACAATGTTGTGATCCTCATTATCTGAAATATTACATGTCTGGAATGGTTCTTATAAGATCCACCCAACCAGTAAAATTGAATAGATGTCTTGTTGTTTCATATGCAGATATTGACAATAAAGAGAGATTTCAGTTCATCAACATGTGGCATGGGAACAAAACCTATGTAATCCTTATGTGTGGGGTTAATTAACCCTATGCCTACAATGTTTATTTTTTGCATATTGTATTGTGTGGGGGTAGATAACACGTAGCCATATCACATAGGCCCCATTCACTTACGAAGGTTCCCCAAACTCTGCCCCCAATTTGGTTGATCTTGCTCAACTTGAAAATTTTGAATTTTCATTGATGATTGATTTTCCTCTCACTCAAATGCAGAAGGAAGATGAATTTTATCTTTTTCCTCCATAATTTATACATTCGACATCTATTAATGTAGCTATTCATCTATGCTCATCTGGAATCACCACAATTTGTACTTTTTTTTTGCAATGGATTCTTGATGTTGATCTTGAAGAGATTTCTCCTCCTCAAAAAACATATCTTGGTTGTAAGCATGGTTTTGGTATGTTGATGTTTAGACGAAAACTACAACTTGTAGCCCTTGATCTTCTAGGGGATACCTTGATATTAACGGTGGTGTATTCATACTCCTTCTGAATAACCAATAAAGGGTCAAGGAAATTGACCAATATGTTGTCAAGTTTTATCTTATCCATCTCTGGGGAAAGCTGCTTTTCGGCTAACTCCACTTCTTTTGATCTCAATTTTGCCAATTTATTCCTTTTCTCATATGATACCTTAGCCTTTGCCTTTCTCTTCCCTTCTAATTCCGTAATAGTGTCATAGTGATGTCAGCCAACTTCTTTGGAAAGCCTTCCTAACAGACAATACTTGTGACCTGGCTGAAGCCTCAACACTTTCAGAGCATCTTGAATTACCATTCTATTATTTTGTTCATATGGTGGGGGAACCCCTTCAAAATCCCTTAGCCTAGAAAGTGTTGCAGCACCACGCTTTTTTTTGTGTGGAATCATTCCTCTAATTGTCTAGTAGTCAAATTCTTCTCTTACTTTATTGTCATTTGCCCATACCTAACCAATGAGAGCACAAGAACACCTATTTCTATAAAAGCACCAATAACTTCTCTTACTTTATTGTCATTTTCCCATAACTAACCAATGAGAATACAAGAACGCCTATTTATATAAAAGCACCTATAATACTTTTGTGGGTTTCACTAATATCCCTTTAGTTAGTGTGTGCACAGTAGCCTAGATCCTAAACTGATTCCCATACAATGATAATCCACTAGGTGTATTTGTTCTTAAAAAACTATGCATGGATAGATGTCCCATTTATGGCCAAGTTCCATTAAAATGGTTCCCCCTACCTACCTAGTAACTACATTACATTTATTTCATGACAAGACTACCCTACAACCCACCAAATTTCTATCATATCCTTGACGTCAACAACAATTTGTTGTTCAAGATATAGCTAAGTTGGAACAAACTTAGCTCTAGAGCTTAGGATATTTTTCCACCTCTAATGTTTATAAACCAATAGATATAAAATTTCTAAAGCATGTGGGAGACCTTTAAGTATCACCTTTCCTATATTGACTCCGTCTTAAAAATTATGGAAAATGTCCATAGATGAGTTATCCTTACTAAACCAAAAATTTCATTGAAAATAATCATTCATACCATAACATTACTACTTCCATTTTAACCACATAAAACTTATTTTTAAGTTACCATAATTCATCTTTAATATCACACACTAGAAAATTTGGTGGAAATTCTGACGGCCAATTCATCGCTATTCCGACACATAGTCGTTGCAAGAGCGACAGTTCGAGGGTAGGAAAAACGTGGTTTACCATACCATCACAGTTCCGACGCAATTAAAAATTGTCGCACTATCGACACCTTTTCCGTCGCTTCCAAACAAGCGTCACTCTTCCGACGTTTCCCAATCCGTCGCACTTTTGACCTCTGTAAAATGTCGCACTTCTGACGAAATGTGGTTCGACGTTTTGAACTGTTTCTTCGACAAGAATCATTACAATTACTTATCAAATGTGGTCTCGACGCTTTTAACGTCACTTTCCGACGCTTAGAATCGTTGCAATTACGACGTGAATGGTCCACGCTTTGGACATCGCCCGATTTGTTGTAACTATCAGCACCTGGACGTAAATGGTCCGATTGCTTTGATCGCCGCTTCAACGCTTGTAAACGGCCGCAATTCCAATGAAATGTGACTGACGTCGCTTTGAACGTTGTTTCGTTTGATCGCTTTTATATCATTACTCTTCCGAAGTTTTTGAGCTATCACAATTCCGACGCTTACAAGGCGTCGGTATAGCGATGGAGGGTTCAATTTAAAAAAAAAATGAAAGTTTAAAAGAGGGAAAATGCTATTTTGAATATATTATATGAAGTAAAACAGTCCATGAAGTCATTACATTTTCACATCTGAAGATTGGAACCCAAATATCCATCCAGAAAAGTGGAAGTCCCACCCCAGACAATGATAGAAAAATACCCCATGTCACATACAGCGACTTGATATAAAACCCAGTAACGGTTCACATGGAGATTATCGACAATCTGAGAAAGCATCCAAATATGCCCGAGGCATCTATAAGAAAGTGAAATAGCAGTATGTAGAATAGTAAAGCAACAGATAGAGTACCGATGTCCATTATTCCAAATACAAATTAAAGTACCCAAAATCCTGCAACAGAGAAAAACGCTAATCATGTGAGGAGTGTTATATGTCCAAAATATAAAAAGACCATCAGACCATATCAATAAACCAGCAACATAGACCAGCATCGCTAGTTTTGAAGGAAGAGTGATAAACATTAATCATTTTTTTTTCACAAGAGAAAAAACGTTGTTTTGAATATATTATATGAAGTAAAACAGTCCATGAAGTCATTACATTTTCACATCCGAAGATTGGAACCCAAATATCCATCCATAAAAGTGGAAGTCCCACCCCAGACAGTGATAGAAAAATACCCCATGTCACATACAGGGACTTGATATAAAACCTAGTAACGGTCCACATGGAGATTATCGACAAATCTGAGAAAGCATCCAAATATGCCCGAGGCATCTATAAGAAAGTGAAATAGAGTATGTAGAATAGTAAAGCAACAGATAGAGTACCGACGTCCATTGTTCCAAATACAAATTAAAGTACCCAAAATCCTTGAAAAGAGAAAAACGCTAATCATGTGAGGAGTGTGATATGTCCAAAATATAAAAAGACCATCAGACCATATCAATAAAACAGCAACATAGACCAGCATCGCTAGTTTTGAAGGCAGAGTGATAAACATTAATCATTTTTTTTTCACAAGAGAAAAAACGATGTTTTGAATATATTATATGAAGTAAAACAATCCATGAAGTCATTACATTTTCACATATGAATATTGGAACCCAAATATCCATCCAGAAAAGTGGAAGTCCCACCCCAGACAGTGATAGAAAAATACCCCATGTCACATACAGGGACTTGATATAAAACCCAGTAACGGTCCACATGGAGATTATCGACAATCTGAGAAAGCATCTAAATATGCCCGAGGCATCTATAAGAAAGTGAAATAGCAGTATGTAGAATAGTAAAGCAACAGATAAAGTACCGACGTCCATTGTTTCAAATACAAATTAAAGTACCCAAAATCCTTGAACAGAGAAAAACGCTAATCATGTGAGGAGTGTGATATGTCCAAAATATAAAAAGACCATCAGACCATATCAATAAACCAACAACATAGACCAACATCGCTAGTTTTGAAGGCAGAGTGATAAACATTAATCCATTTTTTTTCACAAGAGAAAAAACGATGTTTTGAATATATTATATGAAGTAAAACAGTCCATGAATTCATTACATTTTCACATATGAAGATTGGAACCCAAATATCCATCCAGAAAAGTGGAAGTCCCGCCCCAGACAATGATTACCCCATGTCACATACAGGGACATGATATAAAACCCAGTAACGGTCCACATGGAGATTATCGACAAATCTGAGAAAGCATCCAAATATGCCCGAGGCATCTAAAAGAAAGTGAAATAGTAGTATGTAGAATAGTAAAGCAATAGATAGAGTACTGACGTCCATTGTTCCAAATACAAATTAAAGTACCCAAAATCCTTGAACAGAGAAAAACTCTAATCATGTGAGGAGTGTGATAACCATCTGCAGAAACCTAGGCTCGCTTGTAAGATCAGGCTCGCTTGATTCCAAAATTGGTAACCATCTGTTGCATCCGAGATGTAAGGTTCAGGCTCGCTTGTTTACATTAGTAGCCTGCTACAGCATCCACCCTGTTCATATCAAAAATGTTCCTGTAGATATACAGAGAAATAGTATAATACGTAGACCATATAAACATGGCTCTGTATTTCAAAAAACAGGTTTAAAAGAGAAACAGGGCAACATTTTTTTTTCTAAGTAAATTTAATCTATTAACAGTGGGAATAAAATTACACCGAAGTCAAAATCATTGCCTAGACTCATGGCAAATTTGTCATCAAAAAATCAAAAAATTAAGAAGACTGCCCTCATACGGGGAAACCAGTCTTGAACGTTTAATTTATAGAATTCAAAAATATTACAAAGGTCCAGCACAGTAAAATAATCTAAAAGCAGCCCAATTAAGTGGGCCGCGAAGCAAGAAAAACAAATTAACCAAACTACTCCTCCGACTCCTCGACGATTCGGCACCATCCTTCGGAAGGTCTAGGATCGCTAGGTGCTACCTCCACATTCATGCCACGACTCCCCTCTTGAATGCCCGAATTCTGGCCATATTTTTTCGAGCTTAGACCCGCCGGACGGGTGCATTCTTTCTCCATTTGGGCCTCCTCGCGGAAAACCACAGTGACTGAAGCTGTAATTCGTGGGCGGTTGAGAGAGCAATTAAAGGAAAATTGCACAGTGCGCGTCGTGGGAGAAGGTGAACTAGCGGTGGGGAAACGAGGAGCAGGGGAATCCATATGATGGCCAGATCCTACAACCCGACCCCGCCCACTCCTAGTATTTGGATAGCGACCTGCATAATCACTGGATTGGCCGGAAGACAACTCGGTTGAGGGGTTGGAGGGAGCGCGCAGGAGTTGACCTCTAGTGCTCCCCCTGCGGAAATGCATCCTTTGACGCACGCGAGGCATGGGTGCAGTCTCACTAGCAGTGGGCACAAGAGGAGACGGAGAAGCAGAATTCTAAGAAACAGAGGAAGACAGACAAGGACCAGACCGAGAGAAATGAAGATATGCAGCAAGGTATACACAGCAGTTCAGCTGGCCACTTCTCCTTCTCGTCACAGAGAGCAGGCAGTGTAACCAAGCAACCGGCTCATCTGAAAAACCATAGCAAAATTCCATTTTATTATTGCAATGCAATCGAAGGACGCTCGTCATAATTAATCTCTAATCATTAATGAGAGCCTAAGGCCGGATCATATTGGAGCATGCAGAATCGCTAATGGGAGTGGAGGTCCGATCTTGGACAGTGTTAAAATTTAATGCGATTTGATGTGAAAACCTTGGAATTTAATTGAACAGCGTTAAATCTTAATGCGATTGATATGAAATCGCCACATCCATGTCCCATCGCCTTAAACGCCATTGAATGCACTTGCAGCCGGGAGCAGGGCAAGTTTTTATTGAGGACACGTGGCAGAAATTTATTGGAGCGGATCTTTGTTTGGGCCGCTCGCACAGTGGAAATCCGGACCCGAAAAAGATTAGGGCGAATTTGATAAGAAATTCGCGTCACAACTCTCCCTCTGTACGCCAGCCCAAATTCAGACCCGAAAAATATTAGGGCGAAATTCATTTGGTTTTCGCATCACAAAATTGGCCGATGTTAGCAGGCTATTTTGGAACGCGAATTTGGTTTGAATTATGGTTTATCGTCGTTTGAAGTCCAGCGGGCTCGACTTAAGAACAAATTTTTTTGATCCCATCTTATAAAATTTGTGTTGGTTTTCTTTGATAATACACATATTTATAATAAATCATGGGAATACCACACTAGTAAACATGTGGAAAAGTTATATAAATTATTGAGAACAATCATTTTTATGTAAAATATCCAAATGTGCTTTTGGGAAATAAGAATTCGAGTATTTGGTTCATATTGTTTTAAAGGAAGGAGTGAAGTTGGAGCCTCAAAAGATGCAAGCTATTACAAAATGACCTATTCCTAAGAAAATCAAGGTTCTTAGAAGATTTGTTAGACTTACATGATATTATTGATCATTTGTTAAGAATTATGCATGAATTTCAAGTCCACTCACATACCCCTTGAAGAAAATATCATTTATATGGAATGATGAGGCTACTTTGGCATTCTCTCTTTTAATGGATGCCATGTCTTCTACACCAACATCGGTTGCACCTACTTTTGGTAAAACATTCATAGTAGAGTGTGAGGCACTAGGGCAAAGAATTTACGTAACATTAACACAATAAGGGATATTATTGGCTTTTAAAATCAAGGAATTCAAAGAAAATATTTGGTGAAATCTACGTATGAAAAATAAATGGAAGCAATATTACATGCAATAAAAAATGGGGATAGTATATCATTGGGAGGTACTTTAAATTCAAGATATACCATGATAGCATAATTTATTTTTTGAAGCTATGGATTTCATTGGAAGATTAACAAAAATGAGAAGAAAAAATGCAAAGTTTTAATTTTGAGATAATCTGCAAAAAGGGTAAGGAAAATTTAGTTCATGATGCTCTTTCTAAAATAGAAGAGGCCTCAAATTTATATCCAATTACATTTTCTATTCCTAGGTGGCTAGAAGAAGCTTGCCATAATGGAAAAATGACAATAGTGCTAAACAAAAACTAAAATTTATAAAGGATGGGATGAACTCTATGGAGCATTGGGAGTGAAAGAGAGATATACTTTGGTGTAAATGTAGAATATTTTTATGCATGCAAGCATATTTGAATAAACAAATATTAAGGGAGTCCCATGTCTCTCTTATGGTAGGACGCAGGGTTCCTTAAAACATCTCAAAGGATCAAAAAATATATTTTTGGAAGGAATGAAGAAAGATATTCAAAATTTTGTAAGAGAAGGTCAGGTTTGCATAATAAATAAAGAGAGATAGTAAAATCTCTAGGGTTACTTCAACCATTCCACATACATATTCAAAGACTAGAAGATATATCAATAGACTTTATTACAGGGTTACTGAAATATAAAGGTAAGTATTACATTTTTTGTGGTCATTTATATAGACAAATTTTGTAGATTTTTTTTGTAGAGCTCAAAGTACATAAACAACAAGCCAAGTGGCAGAAGTGTCCGTGAAAGAAATTCATAGTCTTCATGGTTTTCCTAAAGTAATAGTAATAAGAAACTTTTGGAAATAATTATTTAATATGAGTGGAGAAACACTAGCTGCCATGAGTTCTACATATCAAACACAATCAAATGGTAAAAAAAAAATAGTTAACAAATGTTTTTAAGGTTATCTATAATGTTACTCTTTAGAAAAGCAACTTAGTATGCCATAATTAATAATCATTCCCTGTTCACTTTTGTTAATAGGTTTATGTCAGACGATGATGCAGGGGGATTAGGCACTAGCCAGAAATGTAGGAGGTTTTGTCCACATGTTGTGGCTAGGAGGGTTCGAAAACATTTTAGTTGTAACAGCTAGGTGTCAATACCTCAGCTGGCTGTATTACTTAGAATATTTAGCGTTGTAGGAGTCGAACAGTTCCAGTTAGTTGAATTATTATAATTAGACCTTTTGATTTCTAGAATGGTCCTCTCAGAGGAACCGAAGAGCCATATGTTATGTATATAAATTGTAATTCCTCGGATGAATAAAAGTAGAGAGGGAAGAGGAGAGTAGAGAGGGGATTTATGCAATAAACCTCTGTGTATGAACAATTGTTTCCAGTTAAATGATTTCCAAGCTTAGTTTCCATTGAATTATCTCGAACTGCTAATTGTGAAGAATTGTTTAAATGTGAGGCGATTGGGTACTGATAATTCCATTCTTATGTCTTTGAATTTCCGTAAATCGTTGGATAACCCTGTGAACTCACCCCACCCGAAGGCGAGGTCTGTGTAGAGAACCGGGGTCGTGAACACTGTTCAAATATAAAAATCCCGCTTAATAAAGAGACAAAATTGTTGTGCTTTCGGAACCTGACCCGAGGATTTGACATGAGTTAACAAACAAAAGGATAGCGGAACCAGACTTGCACCCGTGGTCAAGCCCTCTACCAAAACCACGAGCGGAATCTCAAAAGCGGGTTGCCCATATCGCACGGCTTTTGCGGAGTAGGCGGTATTTCCTATTCGCGAGTGATTCCATAGGGAATGTGACACGTGGCGAAGTGACCCCCGGAAAACCACCGTTTAACCCGCGCCATCGCACGTTAAAGCTCGACGTTGGAAGCCGAGCGAAATTGCCAAGAGTCGTTGATTTGGAGAAGGGCCATCGGACGGTGGTCGCACGTTGAACTTGCCCGGAGGTTAACTAAGGTGTGCGGAGGATAGCCAGGTACGATATGAGTGTTTGATTGGTTATTGATATATATAGGTGGGGCCGGAGTATAATGAAATTGTTTAATTAAACAATTGGCGGATAATTAGCATAAGTCTGGAGCGTGATTGTTGTAAGGCTGGGTGGTGAAATATAGAGCCGAAATTTCATTACAAGTTATTTATTTAAAAAGAAACGTGGAGTATAAATACAAAGTGTTGAAAGTTAAACATTGGTTATAAGGCTTCGAGATAATATAAAGTCAGGAATATAAATTAAAGTCCAACCATTGTGGATAGTATTTATTTATCAAATTCTACGAATTTGATAAATAAACCCGAAGAAAGAAGAAGCCAATTAAGACTCAGGCTGGAGGAAAAGAACGGGGTACACCAAGGGAAAATGCTGACAGAGCGATTGTAGACACACCAGCTCTCCTTGGGGGTCCAATTTCAGTTTTGTTGCGTCGCACGATGATCTCTCTTCTCTGGCATTTACTTGTATTGAAGATCACTATTCTAGGAATAAGGAGTTATTTTCTCCAAAAATAACCCTAGCCAAACATTGACAATGCATCAAGGATATCTTTCTATGCTTCATAAGTACATATGTTCTACTTATAAATCATGTCTTGGAAGTGGTTGTTTTGCTGGAAATTATTCACCAGTTGGTTTCATACCAAAGTATTTTTCACATTTTCAACATCCAATACATGAAAAAGATAATGGTTTAAAACAACATAAATATTTGAAATTTTGCAAGAATTGTCTGGCACACTTTGAATATGAATTTTGAAGTCAAGTGCATGATGCCGTATAGGATCAAGTGTCATTTTGAATACCAAATGTTTCACAAGAAACTTCTCAACATGCTACCCTGCAGTAAGGATTAAATGACAATATTGCATCAACAATTTCCATAATAAAAGTGCACCTCGGCCATAAGACTAAACAACTACAAATGTTGTAGATCTAACAAGACCACACAATCAAATGTATTCCACAAGGCCAATACCGTATGAAAAATGAAAAGGAGTTTGCAACCAAAAATACCTTAGGCAACTAATTCAATTAGATACACCAAACCATCAGCAAAAAGGAAAACCAGCCTACTTGGCCCCAATATTTTCAACCGGGTCCTCTAATTCAACCAATAAAAAGGCCAAAACCATAGCATTGAGATACATTTCATTACACTGTCAATAACAATAAAATTTGACTCAGCCATAACCCTTTCCTTTTATTGTTGTGAAAAGCTTTATGCATTACTCTAATGTGGCTAGTCCATAGGCCAAGTAGATCACTAGGTAACAAATATGTTTCCTTTCACCTTTGAGTTTTCAAATTATGCCTACCAAAGCTAAGACATTTAAGAGGGGGAAATAATACAACGTTAAAAAGAAAACCAGAGCACACATCTACAAATTAACTCCTTAGCTACTGTCACACCATCATTAACTATTTTCGGAGAACCATTCTTGCTCTCCAAGACAACATTTTGCCCTTCGCCCCAAGGGTGACTCCAACAAGATCAGCAAGTTTGTTCACACCACCTGCAAGACAAATTGACAATGCTTTCAGTAAGTGTGCAATTGAATTCCAGACCATATGCCAAAACAACCCTCCATGAAAAATTAAAATAACACATTAAAATCGAATATAAGTGGACAAGGAAAGATCCACCGCAATGAAGTTTCACGTGCAGGTGACCTTCCTTTAAACATAATTTTTTCTCTGACCTGCAATTTTTTTGTCACTGAGCCATCCTTGTTGAAGTAAAACTCCTTTTCCATAGCTCTTGTATTAAATACCTTCTCTCTATCGCGTAATCTTAGAGTCCCTCTTCTGCTTGAGAGATTAAAGGAAATGGGTGAAAAAACTGAAAGAGAAGACAATTGTCTGCCATAATTATCAAACATTGCACCCAACTTCTTCCCCTTTCCATTGTTACCCGAGGTAGATGTGGAAATTGTTGTCATACTGCCCAAAGCAGAGGCCATCTTCTCTTATGCTGAATATAGAATTACAAGATCTTCATATTAGTATGAACCTTAAAAAACATGACTCCCATTGCTAAAAACCACTTTTAAGTTGTAACAGGCAAACTAAACAACTATCACAACTTTTGGCAACTTCTAGAGCATTAAGAGAGAAACAACCAAAGAGAAATACAACCACAATCCTCATTTTAATGAGACCGGATTATATATTTGCATTAAGATAATAGAAAGAATTCACGACTATATTAAGGCCAGCACAAAACAATCTTTAACCAGTGTCTCTCGCGGCCTTCAGGTTGCCATGCTAGAGGTTGCATATTTTTAATTTAAATTCTTGACCTCTCGTGTCCATCTATGAATGCATCCAATGGGATATCTACATCAAATGCTCCTTTATATCCCCAAAAACAAATTCCCTACTACAAGAGCACCAGTATTGATGGATCACCTCACACCATCCCACCCACTAGAAACGGTGAAAAAGGAAACCCGAGAAAACTTCTGAAATATCTCAAGATGACTATATGGGTGGTTCTTATGAATCAACCAACCATTTAGAACATGCTCATCAATCCAAAACATGAGTATTATGTGACAATATTCAAGCAGGCACTGAATCGGATTTCTGAAGCTATGTTAGAGAAACCCTAAACTGTCACTGAAAATAGGTGAAATGTGGCACCACTCAGAGATTGACATGTGCCAATTGGTACAAGTGGTAGAAAATTGGTATGCTCAAACAATGAGGTGATGTAGGAATGACATGAGGGAGAAAATATCAGAAAAGCCCCAAATCTGGAGAACTAAAGCTCATCACCAACCTGAGATTGACAACTTTACATGATGTAACCTATGAAATCGTAAATGGATAAATCATAGTAACAATAAACTAACCTATGTAACAATAAATTCGGATTCATCCTGGGAGTGGTAATGGGAGAAATCATAGTGAACAACAGGAAACATGCAGAGTTGCTTACAATCAAATAGATGAAAAAACACATACAAAAAACTTAGATAATAATCATGAAAAAGCTTAATATTGAATTATGAACTATAAAGGAACTTACAAAATGTGACATTATGAACCTGGTCAAGCGCACAAGCAAAAATATCCTGGACATGACCCTGGTTGACAAGTTGTATTTCTCATGATGCAAGAGGATTTGTACCTGCACTGCCAAGTCAATCAAAATCCATCATTATCTATACAATAAATACAAGTAATTGATGTAGTATTTTTACTCTAAGATGCATTCTTATGATAATGTTAGAACATATGTTGAAAATGTCAAAACATACCTGAATAAGCTCCTCTTCGTTTCAAGAACAATTTATCGGAGTCGCATGAACTTGGAACAAGCCTCCCACGATCTGAAAGAGTAGCAACTAAGTCAACAGTGACTTTTTTGTTGCTACACTGGATCGAGGGTGGTTTGCTCCAAGATTAAATCGCTCCAATAAATTATTCTCTACTAAACAGGGCCAACCACGTGAAGGTGGAAGCTCTTATGGTCCCTCCCCCCCCCTCACATCACTCTCAATTCCCCAATACCCAATCTATATTTCATTTTTTACTTTCATGAGCATAAAAAAAAATATTCAATAACTAGTAATAAAACAATTCAACAAAAAGTACGCAAGGAAACATTGCAATTAATGCTTGACATAAAAATAGTATGATAAATGAGTTTTTTATATAACGCAAAAAACGTTCTAAGTATGGTAACGTTTGTCTTATAATAATACAATATTTTACATTATCAAATTTTCTTTTTCTTCTTCCTATTTCTAAAGCTCCTAATTACATCATCAATATCATTGTGCTCTGCTCCTGTTTCG
This sequence comes from Pinus albicaulis, assembly GCA_034641835.2. Taxonomy (NCBI): domain Eukaryota; kingdom Viridiplantae; phylum Streptophyta; class Pinopsida; order Pinales; family Pinaceae; genus Pinus; species Pinus albicaulis. The sequence goes on along the minus strand of CM076573.1, from coordinate 663,345,951 downwards.
TGCCTTTCGACTCGCACTGCTGACCTAGTTGCGTAGTCACAATGTCCGGTCTCATCCTGTGACGGGGCATCGCCTACAAAAACAGATAATATTAAATTTTAATTGTCAGTTTTTAAATATCATTGAACTAGTTCGGTAATATTAAAAAAAAAAAAAATTGCAATGAGATTATTTACCTGGTGCACCAGTTGTCGTTGCTGACCTAGTTGCGTAGTCACGATGTCTGGTCTCATCCAGTGACGGGGCATCGCCTACAAAAACAGATAATATTAAGTTTTAATTGTCAGTTTTTAAATATCATTGAACTAGTTCGGTAATATTAATAAAAAAAATTGCAATGAGATTATTTACCTGGTGCACCAGTTGTCGCCGTTGGGACTGTTGCCCTGTCTTCCTCTCCGGTGGTAAGATCCTCAAGGGAAACATTCTCTGTCATTTAAACAAAAAACGTTATAAGGACAACCATCAAGGTATAATTAGAAAAAATTATAAGTGGAAATTAATTACCGTCGCGGCCCTCACTGATAGTAGCATTGTCGGCCTAGTCCCCATTACAATGATCAGGTTGCACGTGAGGATCACCTACATCTGGCTCTAAAACTGGGTTATTTGCCTCGTCGGTAGTGTTGCTTCCTTGATTTAAAAAAAGTTGTCAGAAATTAAATTTATGGACGAAAACAAACATATTGAAAGGTTAATGTTTTACCTTATCAGGCATTCTGGATCTTGGGACCTGCCCCAAGCTTCTGTGACGTTCAACTACAACTTGATAGCCGAAATGGAAAGCGATATTTTTATCTTCCTTTGTAGTTTCTGTTCCGAATTCATCACCCTACATTACATATGATTGTGTATTTTTAATCATATTTGATAGGATTACAAAAACATTGGAAGGCGATACAATTAATTATAAGATGTTTAGCTACTTAATTACAATTCTTGCAGCTAATTTCAAGTAGCCGCCCTGGCCTAGCTTATGATGGCCCTTTTTCTCAATCCTAGCTTTGGTTGCCTTTGAGGTGTCAGGCAACCTAGCATCAACAAAATTGAAGTCAGATATGATGTAGCACACTTTTATTTTAGACATAGAGAAAATTAAAGTTATTGAATTAAAGTTGTAATTTACCTTGCGGGTCCAGTTGGCATTTTTCCTTCTTTCTTTGCCCTTTTCTCTTTTCCGTCATGGATGAGTGCTCTCCACTCACTCTCTAGAACTGTGAGAGGACACTCATATCTAGGGATAAATTTCAATTGCGTCATATAGGTGTCCCTGGTATATTTCAAATATTTTCCGGCTACCCGAGCCACCACTGTTTTGTCAAGTGTGCCGACCCCAAAAAGGGCTTCTAGATAATCTAGAAGTTCTTTTTTCAGGTTGGAATTCTGGGAATTCCACCCTGTGCGTATGGTTGGGCCAAAAATTACCAACGCATGGCTCTCCAAAAACCTGTAGAACTCATTGTTTCCTACACAGAAAAAAAGAAGAAGAAGATATTGTCATTAATTTAATAATAAAAATCATGATAAATATGTTTTAGCTAAAGTACATGAAATAGTTAAAATATTAAAATTTACCTGGGAGTTGTACATGCTTTATAGGGACACCTTCATCGTTCACCAACAACGTGCCATTAATGGTCCCTGTGGAGCTGACATGTGTAGCTCCAGGAAACACAATAATGTAGTTGGCCATATCAACCTCA